>JAYDZE010227414.1:0-20277 GCA_034509125.1 Monilaria moniliformis
ACCCGATTAGCCCGCTGGGCTAGCCCGAAACCCGAACGTTTAGGGTTAGGGTTGTAAATTTCTAACCCGATAAAATTTCAACCCGATTAGCCCGTAACCCGAGTAGGGCTGACCCGAAACCCGACGGGCTGGCCCGATTGACATCCCTACTAATAGTCCATCGAATATACACATAATTATACATGAGTGACTAATATTTCCGCAGTTCCATTTAAAATATCTCATTTGTTTTGGGCACATACAATTAATTAGGAAAAGATTAATTACATTATTAAATAGAATTCCACCACATAATACAAATAAAATAAGACATTTCAAATGGTATTGCCGAAATTAAAGGTGGGATGTTTCGAATGCGACAAAAGGAGTATTTAATATCATGCAACATTTAGCAGCCACAATCAGATCAAATAAATACTACAGTTTTGGAATAAAGAATCTCATCCAAACTTACAACGACGAGCTTAAAAATGAGAAAGATCATAGCGCTACCCTACAGAAATCAACATAATATTTCGGCCCAATCCAATAAGCCCATTATTGATTTAAATAGGTTCAATACGATGATGTGGGCTAGATTCATTGGGCCAGCCGAGGGCTTTGGGCCCAAGTGTATTGATTTTTTTGGGGCCCAATTGCTTCAAGATTAAGCCAACTATGTATGGTCATAATATTTTTTTTTATCGTTTCATTCAATTAAGTTTGGCGCAATAACTTTTTCTCAGATGATACACCATTTTGTAGGTTTAAATTTCGGGGAAAAAATATATATGAATTAGAAATTATCTATTGTAAATATGTTATATAATTGATTTAAGAAGAAATTCCTTATTATGTTTACCAAGTATATATTTGCATCTAGACTATGAGCAACAATGAAAAAAATTATGCCTTTTAGCCATCCATAATCGAATCTCAAATTTCAGCCACAATTTTAATTTTTCACTTGTCACATCAGCATTTTAAATTTAAGCCACAATACCAATAACACAGTCATAAAATTTCAGCCACAACTCTATTTCTTTTAATTCATCATTTTTTATGAATCTCAAATTTTATATATTTATTTAATTTAAATTTTTTATAAAATTATAATAAATGATCATAACTACAAAAATAAAATAATTAAAATTTCAAAAATAATATAATTGAAATAAATTAAAATTACATAGTTAAAATTAAAATAAAAAACATCTGTTTCATTTGAATTAGTCCACACTAACAATATAAAAACATATAGAAACCGAAACTAAGAATAACTCATAACAAAGCCCAATAACAATTAGCCCAAACTAGTAATATAAAAATATATTTAAAACCTAAACCCTACATCTTTCTCTTCCATGTGCCGCTTCTTCTTCTTCTCTTAAAAAAAAGGCTTGGACGAGATTGGAAGAAGCGTGCAGACCACCGTGTGAGGCACGCAAGTTGGTGATTGGACAAGAAGGAAAGGTGAGTGCGACATGCTCATGCCGGCGTTCACCACGGCAGCTACAACCCTTCACACCCCTGCAACCCCGCCCCATTTGTAGCACCCTATCGCACATCACAAACGTGGCTATGTTACGGGTGCTCTTAGGTAAGAGATAGCTAACTAGTGACCAAGAAGTGATAAAATTTATTTAGGATGATCGGATGGTACGGCAATCCGCACAAAAATGCAGCTCTAAATTTAAAATCTACTTACACTTTTAAATCAGAGTTGTAATTTATAATGTATTCACAGTGCATAGTATGACGAAATAGTAAATTTATTGGAAACAAAATATAGTCTAAAGGTTTGACTCACCTGTATGTATAAGTGTACGTGTAATTGAGGGAGAGATGCCGCAAAAGCAACCAACGATACCTTGTAAGGTGGAGGGCGAAAGACGAGTGTGCTCTCCTACTACAACTTGCCTTCAATGTTCAAATTTTAACAAGAAGATAGTATTTTTTATATCTTCAATATTTGAATTAGCTGCTCCATCCGATTCCTTCCACGCATTTTACCAGTTTCACCCTTTTTCTTCTATCTATAAATGAGACAATCAATCTTTCAGGGATAGAAGCGTCTTATGCACTACTTTGTGGGATATATTTAACATTTAAGTAAATGATTAATTGATCTACTTCACCATCCAACAACTATATCTGGGGGATAAGGTCTATCGGCATTAGAATAAGATGTAATAATGGTAATCGGGTTTTTCTTTAAAATAGAAAAGCAATGATTGTGAAATAGAAATTCTGTTTGTGGTCAGATGTGGTATTACTTAAAAGGAAAGAGCTATTTTTTCAATCCTATCATATAGACACACATCCTCACTAAAAAAAATTATAATTTATAATATTTTTCACCCTGCACAAGAGAACTAGAGAAATATACTTTCTAAATAAATATAATACAATATTCGATCGGATTTACATGTCTCACCAACTGCCATGGCTGCCAATCCCAATTTAAAAATTATATATCTACATTTACCAATAATTTCAAACTAAAGTTATTTAATTGTTTCGAAGATATTTAATTTAAAAATTATAAATCTACATTTCCTTTCTCCGAATCTTAGAAAAAGCTATAGTTATTTAAAACACACTCATTTTAAGTAAAAATTGGAAGTCGACTCAATTCATCCTAGTTCTACCAACTTAACATTATGAGCCATTAAATGCAACCCCATGAAGCCACGTGTACATAACTTAATCATAGGGAGATAAATACAAACAAAAATATCGTATTCCCCATCTACATATACCAATTAGTTATCTCCTAAATCTCCTAAATGCATATATATATATATATATCATGAACATAAATATAATGAGACAAGTTTGAAGACAGCCAAGCCAAGTATGGCCTATTCTGATCAAGTCATTGACAATTATCATTAGATAACACAATCACAATCTCGGACTTCATATGTGAACTCAAACAAAGTGTTTGTGTCCAATTCTACAATATGTAACTTGAAAGTATATATTTGTGTGTGTAGAAAAGTCGCTGCAATTTGCATACTAAAATAGAAATACAGAAAATGTTTAACAGCTAATTAAGATTAGCAGTTAACACAAATGATTTCACTAATCCTTTATTGCTAATTACTCTCTATTTCTGCATTTGGTCACCGATTAACTTACCGTTAGCCGTTAACCACTCGGCTAATCACCAGAAAGCGAACAAATTACTAACAATTAAACACCATTACTTAATTAATCTACCTAATTAAGAAAAAAGTTACATCACGCCGGTGAAGAAGACGAGCCATCGAAATGATGAACTCCATTTCCATTCTCAACAATAATATTACCGTTATGATCAATTCTTCTCTCCTCTCCTCCGCCACCGCTGCCGCTGTGCTCGAAGCTGATCACACTGTCATTATTAATTCCGCCGCCGCTGCTGGATTCTCTCTTGAATGTGTTTTTATTGTTATGCATCCAAACTTTTAGCACTCCTTTCGAAACTCCGATTTCATGGCAGAATTCCTTCACCGCCGCCTCATCGGATTTCTGCATTTTCCAACCTAATTTCACCGAAAAGGAACGCATTTTCTCCTTCTGAATTTGGCTGAATTTCGTGCGGAATCGCTTCCGGCCGACTGGATTCTCGACGGTAGGGGTGACTGGCGCCGGGTGGTGGTCGTCTGCGGCGGCGGAGAGGCCGAAGAACACGTGCGGCGGCGGATGGGCCGCCGGAGGCGGCGGCGACGACGGCGATAGCGAGAACCGCTTCGGCAGCGGAGGGTGGCGGTAGTCGAGGAACGGCGGGGTGATGGCAGCGGAGGTGGGGGACTCGGGGTCGCGGCGGTGGAAGTTGCGGTGGCAGCCGCAGGCGGCGCATGTCAGTGCCGAGGGGGCGGAGGGGGGCGGCATGAACTCGCCGCAGCCGTCTACCGCGTGGCCGCCAATCGCGGCTGCATGGTTCTTCATGCATTCTTTATACGCCACAGCGATGGGCGGCAGCGGGTGGCGATGGTGGAGGTGTTGGTGCTTGGGTGCGCCGCCGTTGGTGAAGGATAAGGGCTTGCTCGTGTGCGGCGGCGTATCGATTTCGGTGTCGTTGGTGGAGGTGGGAGTTGGGGTTGAGTCTACATCCATTGGAGATGTGAGATTTTGAGAAAATTGGGGCACCAATTTTAGGGGTTTAGGGTTCCTAAATAAGGGTGGATTTTGATTTGATGATTTTGGATTGGCTCTGAAAAAATTAGGCTGATTTAGGAATGTGGTTAAAGATGTGGGGGAATTTGGTGGGTTTTATTGTATGGGATTTGATGGGGGATAACAACTGGACAAAAAATTAGTGTTTCCCAATAATGTCAACCACTTGTTTGTGGGAAATTGAAGGTTGGATTCATAAGGTTGTTGTTGTAATAACTTGCAACCCCTTATAACTTACAATCCACACCCCAATGTGTGACATTAATATTCACTCTTGCAACTATCATTTCATTTTCAATTCTATTTTTTCCTCACGAAAGTTCAAATTATTTATATATGAGGCCCAACAGTCAACAGTCTCTACTAAGATTTATTAGAGTAACTATTTCAATAATATGGTGACGAATTCACGTAATTACTAGCGAAATTCGTTGCGATGACGTATAAGTATAAAGTACGTACCCCAATTTCAATAAGCCTGGAAAATGTTATAAATTATACTTCCTCGACTTTGAATAGGTTTTCTCCAATCATTATAGCATACATACCAAGGATGTGGATAATGTTAATTTTTATTACATGAAATTTGGAAAATATATATTAATAATAAAAGATAAAATACATAATTTGACATTTATCTTATAGTAAGATTTTGAAATGAAAAACAAAATTTATTTTCAAACATAACACTCTTGAATCTGAGGTCACGATTGTCTATAAAATATTTAGTAATTGCAAATTATGGATCACGATCATGCGTCCTAGTGTTAAAGATAAATACACACGTGGCAGCTGTAGAGTATGGGAGGGGGACTTGGCCCCCACTAATATAAGCAGTTAATCCATGTGGTGGTTGTACTGTTAATTGGTAGTGCCATATCTCACAAAATACCGACGTTTATTTCAACCTTCAATATTGTAATCAATATATTAATTAATTAATTGATTTTTATTTAAATTAATATGCAATTATTGAGACACGGTTTTGAGCATCAAATCTAATTAAATTAAATATAAATTATAACTATGGACTACTAGATCCAAATTATAAATATGAGTTATTTAATTTTGAAGTACAAAATAATTAATCCTAAATATTTGGGTTTAATTAAGAGATGTAGGAGTCAATTAAGTATATGACTTAAATATTTTCTATAACATCGGTTTGAGAAATCTACATTGGTTTATTTATGTGGGAAAACATTAAACTGATCGTTAGCTTTCACTATTTACTTTTTGAAAATATATGTACTTTTGATAAGCTTTGGGATAAAACACATGATATTCGTGAATACATTGATTGAAGCGCACACGAAAACAAAAAAATAAAAAATTATTACGCCATTAATTGTTTTGTTAATTAGATGGTAATTGTAATTACATTTTTTAGGGAAATTAATTAATGGTTAGATGGCAATATTAATCGCGTTTGAGGTGATAGATTGCTTTTACAAGATCAGAGGCATTAATTGGGTGTTTAATTACATTTACCTCATTAATTTCATTGGTTCAGAAAGTCAGACTTTTCCACTAATACAATAATTGGACAAACCCTTCTTAATCAATAAAGAAATTAAGTGGAATCTTGATTAGCTTAACTTAAACCAGAGTGAGGTAAAATTAATCAAAGAACAGACTTCAATTTTTTTTTAATTTTTTTTTTAATGTTGAGTATCGTTTTCCAAAAATAGGCTGGACTCGATAACCTAATCACATAACCAGATTTGGGATGACATTAGATTTGCTAAACTATTTAAATAATTTCCCTTGGTCTTGAGACGATTACATGATTAATTTGTAAAAATTGTCGACCACGCTGACGGGATTAATCACTTTTCTGAATTCTTTAATCATCAGATTAATTGGACACGTTGTGCATCTGATAGCCATAACTTAAGCATTCATTATTTGATTAGTCCTTGATTAAATTCTAAAGCTTGAGATTAATTAATCTAGTAGATAGCTGAAGTGTCAACTAGAATCTCTACTTGTTTTTCTATCAATTTATATTATTTCGTGAGAAAGATTAGCTTATATAAAAAGGATTAAGGAGAAATAGTAATAAAAAATTAACCATCGCAAGCCAACCTTGAATTAGGGATAATACTATTCTTTGAGAAATTACACACAACACATAACAGAAGCGTAAAACACACAAACACACACACACACACGACACTCACACACACGCCTTTAGATTCATAATGTGAAATGGGAATATTTGAAAGTAAAATATATACAGCTGAATAGGCAACACACATTACCAAATACCAACTTCACCTAGGACATTGTCTCTTACAAGTTACAAAGCATGAATTTATTTTTAACTTTTCAATTGAAATTTTTGGAATATGACTTTATTTTTAAAATTTAAAATTTGGAGAAAGAGAAAGAAAGAAATAAATGTGATAACTAATGGTCACGTACACAGACAACACTTACTTAGTGCAAGATGCATCAGACCTGAAAAAAGGACTGCAACATTATATTCATGATTGATGTGTCAATATTGCTCTTTCGCAATAATATCTGAAAAAAAGTTTGAATTATATATATATTTTTTTATTTCTATGATAAAGTTTACAAAACCAATGTGTTTGAATACTTTTATTGACCACGGCACGAATTCAATTTCATCACAGCATAATTGTTAAATAATTTAGCATTTATATGAATTAGATGTAATTTATTGAATTCTAAAATACGTAAACAAACCTCTTGTTTAAAAAAATAAAAAAATAAATGTTACAAACCTTGATTGTTCAAAATGATATCTGATATTGCTACGGAAAATGATTAAATTTAGAGGTTATACCGTTCTACCCGCGTAAGTACGTAGAATAATGAAAACGAAACTATTAAAGATGAATCAACTACAAATACGTGTATTTATTTATTTGTAACAAAACGAGCCGGTTTGGGGGAGAAGAATAAATAGAAGATGACTATCTTGAAGATGGATCTCGAGAAGGCATATGATGCAATTAGATTTAGATGAGACTTTTTGAACGAGATTTTAATTGGTATGAGTTTTGGTGATAAATGGATTAATTCGGCAATTGAATGTGTGGGCACGGCCTCAATATCAATAATTGTCAATGACTCACTAACCTTATTCTTCCATCTTCAAAGGAGTTTGAGACAAGGGGATCCGTTTTCATTTTTTTTTTTTGTGGTGAAAACTTATAATAAGTTAGTGATCAAAGGAAAAGAAATGGGAGTTTCAGAAGGAATCTACATAGGAAGTGATAGGTTTTCACTGGCTCATCTATATCATCTATCGGAGGACACATCTTAAGTGAAGAAGGACTTAAGCACATTCACATCATCATCGATGTCCGGTGCAAAGATGATCGTGTCATCTGCAAATTGTAAGTGTGTAATTGGGATCTGGCTTGCCCCAATTGAAATCCCTTTGAAGGCTCCAATCTCCATGCCTTTGAGAACTAATTTGTTGAAGGTCTCCACAATCAAAAGGAAAAGAAAAGATGATAGTTGGTCACCCTCCTTAAACCTCTTTGAATGTGGAAATGCGAAGTTGGAGATCCATTAACTAAAATGAACATCGAGGCTGTCCTCACGTACTCCATGATCCATCCGGTCCATTTAACCCTAAAGCCCATGCCCAAGATTGTATTCTCCAAGAAATTCCATCGAACTGTGTCATAGGCTTTCTGGAAGTCCAATTTGAGAATGATGCCCTTCTGCTTAGTATTCTTCATCCACCAGACAACTTCATTGGCTATCAACGCTCCATCAAGAATTTGCCTACTCTTGACAAAAGCTGACAGTGTCTCCCCAATTAAGTCTGGAAGTATCTTCGACATCCTCTTGGCCAGTATCTTAGTAATAATTTTATAAATACACCCTATCATGCTTATAGGCCTGAAATATTTCACATCCACCGCTCATTTGATCTTGGGAATTAGGGTCACCTAAGTACGATTAATCTTTTTGGGAAGCTTTCTGTAGTCAAAGAACTGGAGGATAAAGTCACACATTTCCCTACCAATGTCCTACCACAATTCCTTTATGAACTTGAAATTGAACCCATCATATCTCAGTGCTCTGTACGAATCACAGTCCTGAAGGGTAGAGTTAGTTTCCTTCGTAGATGGTCTCCTCTCAAGAATCTCCACTTGCCCTCTTAGGACTTTGGGAAGCAATGTGCTTTCAACGGGGATGCTCGACAGTAGCCATTTTTTTTTTGTAAAGGTCTTTATAAAATTTCAGAATTTCTATTTTTTTGTAAAGGTCTTTATAAAATTTCAGAATTTCTATTTGATTGCACGTGGTTTCTTGAGCATCCTCTTGTCCCTCCTAATTTGATCTATTCTCTTAAATCTTCTTTTCCCCAAGGCCACTGCATGACAATATTTCGTGTTCTTGTCCCCCGCCTTGATCCACTTATCTCTTGCCATCTGTTGCCAAAAACTTGCTTTTCTGTCCATCCATTTATTAAGAGTTGCCTCCAATGCTCCAAGCCTTGCTATGTCACACTTATCTCCTTGTTCCGCATCAATCTTTGTTTGTATCCGCAGTTGCTCTTCCTCAAGCTTCTTGATATTAGCCTCGATATTACCAAAGCTAATTTTATTCCATCTTCTAATAGGTTCCGACAGAGCTTTCAGTTTCATAGTAACCGACATTCCCTAAAGGTTCCTCCATTTATCTCTAACCATTTTTGTAAAACCGGATGCGAGAACCAGACATCCAGGCTTCGAGAAGGCCTAAATTCCGTCACTTGTTTGGAAAATACAAGTGAAATCGGGGCATGATCTGAAGTTGAGTTCAGTAGGCTCTGAGTTTGACACATAAGATTGAATAACCATATATAGCCTCTAGTTGAAAAAACTAGTTTCATAACTGAAAAATAATGAGTTTGAATTTCACCAATACTCCCTCCGTTTATATATAAGTATCCACACTCATTAAATCACACATCTTAAAAAAAAGTTATATTTGTAATCTTATTAAGTATCATAGTAAATGCATATATACAATTAATACCAAATTTCAAAAAGTATTAAATAAGAGTAAAATGAGAAAAATATCATAATTATACTCTTAACTTTTGAAATGATACACTTATTAGAAAATAAGAAAAAAACTAACTAGAACACTTATTTAAAAACGGATGGAGCAACTTTCAAACTCTGCGACCAGGCAAGATATCGATATTAACTTTTCGACGCTTACTTCCAGTGATTAAAAAGTTGCGTTGTTGGCTATGTTCGATCTACTTTTGAAATAATTATCAGGAGAGAATTGAGATTCATAATTATTTAATTCGATGGCTAGTCTTAATTGTGTTTTATGAGGGAGCCATGCGTGTAGTGTAGGTAGCATGAGATAGGGGTTTCGATAAAAGGTTATAATTATAGAAGATGACAAATGAGTAGGAATAAATTATGAGGTCTACAAATTTAGGAGTCAATCCTTGTAATTAATTAGTGGATTAGGACAATGTCATTACCATTTGTCATTTGTCATGTCACGTACGAGACCACAAGCACGCCTTACTTTGCAATTTTTTCCAGCCACATGCAATTCTTGGAAATGCTTTAATTTAAATTGTGGGATAATTACAAAACATTCTCAAACTTTCGACTTTACAACTAATTAGATTTCAATAATATCTTAATCTTATTCTTTGCATTTACTTCGTCTCTTTTAGTTTGTTGTATGAAGTTAGATATGTGATTTAAACATCCACCAAATGTTGCATTTCAAAATTGATCATGGGGTTTTGAAGCATGTATAATCTGAGTTGTTCGGTTTCATTGTTTGACATCTAGCAGTCGAATAATTGAATTAGAAGTTGGTTTCGTGACACTAGAATTTTCTGATGGTTTAAATACAATTTCAGACGTTCGAGAACAAAATAGACACCCAAATAATGAAATATAAAAGCTCTCAATTATTTTTGGGTATTGACGAAAGATGTATGTTTACATATCAGCTCCATACTCGTGTAAAAAATAAGAAATATCTAATTTATTATGAATAATAAGTTTTAGTATTAATTGAAATGACTCAAAGATTGAGTCTAATTTATGATAATTCCCAAATATTGGTACTTAAATAGCAATTATCTTTCAAATTAAATAAATTTTCGAATATTGCAATTCATATAAGTCATCGTTGCGACTCCGAAACACTCTTTCATATTGTTAAAGAAATTTCTTATTTCTCTTTGTAGAGTTAGATTAATCTTGGACTAAATTTAATTTGGTTACTCCTTCTATGCCTTCATTTCTTTTTCAATGTTAATTATAACATACTATATAAAAGTAAAACAGAACACAGGCAATAATAGAAAACAAGGGTGTAATGTATAATTAATAACGGCAATAAATATTATTTATTGAAATCAATATACATGTTGACTGAATAATGGTCATGGGATTCATAGTGGTGGTCGACACTCCCAACTAATTAGCTTAATGTACAATTAAATAATGTCAGATCCTTTAAAAATGGATACCAAAGAATTAAATCAAGAATTAACACTTGTTAAAAAAATCAGACATTGCATTCAATAAACACAAGTCATAAATTTCTTCCTTCCTAATATAGCTGTAAATTATTTTTGTAGGGTTTGTATTAAATAATTTTATTAAAGAGCAAATTTAACATCGTTGTACACAAATGCTTAATTAAATTTGGATTAGTAGAACACAAAGATTGGAACATAATTATAGATTAGAAATTACAAATTGGCATGAAAAGATAAAGCTTGAACTAAATGGAGGTGTCACTCGAACCAGCCAAAGTTGAAATATGATAAGATTACATAATTAGTTGTCACATAAATACAAAAAAACTAAAAAAGGTAGTAATAAAATGGCATTTTAGTAATTCACATGATCATAATCTTTATTTAGAGAGCAGTAAATGATCATAATCTTAATGTGACACGTAGATGTGATTATCATTGTTATGATTTATTAATGTTGAGGACAACCCATAATAGATGAGTAAATTTGTCTTTTATATAATAACCACACACAAAAAAGTGAATTTTTACTAGGAAAATTTAGTGTGACAGGACACATAGCTTTCATCATAGATCACGATTTCACTTTTATTTAACCAAAATATTATTCATACGTTACTTTTTTCATGTAACTAAAATAAATTGCAGAAAATTAATATGAAATTGATGGAGCTAATACAAAAAATTTGTATTGCCAAAAGTAAAAAAGAGAAAATCCCATTTTATAGTTTCTGTTAGATGTTTACCCACATGATATTCATATTTATTTAAAACTATTTTGTAGCATTTTATTTTGTGTAACATGTTGTGATGCGTCCAGATGCATGACCAATATAATGGATGATTAATAATTCAATTAAATTTGGGTTTGAATTTGAACATAATAAAAAAATTGAATACAATAATCTTTGTGCAAATAATCTTACCAAAATAAGAGCCCCAAATAAAACTATGTGACTTGCATTCTGAAAAGAAAAAATAAAATAAAAGTTGTGATCCCTATTCTTCGCGTGTTTATTTTTGACCGACCTTAAATATTTGAATTTAAGAAACTTATTGTCATTGTTTAATTATATATAGTGAATCAATTATTTGATGATGCATCCTTAAACACAAGTAGTGGATCTAATTAAAGCATCAATGACTTGGACTAATGCCCTAAAGAATGCTAGGGACTTGATAGGAGAATACTAGTTGTAGACTTTGCATTTAATGTTTGAATTGGAAAATATCGGTGTAATATTGAAACAGCAACCCCCGTTTTAATAATAAAAAATATTAAATTTGTCACAAATAGACAGAGTGTATATATAATTTCAATATTTTGAAAATAATTAAATTTGTAAAATTGATCAATTATTGTGATTCATTTGATATTTAACCTGACGACAAAAGTAATATTAACGTTAGATTATTAGCTCTATAGGTTTTTAGTATTGGGTTGATTCGATCTGATTAGCTTGATAATCCGATTATACAGTGCACGAATACACTATATTCAAATAGTTACTACACTGTGTTAACCAAATCTATTTGAGAGGCGCGTTAATCAATATATTACTGCACTAGTCAACCTAATTTACATAATAGCTTGATTGATTTTTTTTTAAATTACATGAGGTCCATATCATTACAATTAGAATAGTATACTGCACGAGCACGTGACTACTATACCGCACGCAGGCGGGATAACTACACCATCATAAAGTGAGACATCAACTCCGCACGCAAGCGGGATAATTACACCATCATAAAGTGAGAAAATATACTGCATGCAAACGATATTTAAACCCAAGACCTCTTATTAAGGAAAGTCTTTCAGATGACTCAATCTTGCCACTTGATTTAGGTGTCATTGTTAATAGTTTGATTAAATACTTAATTGGGTTTAGTCATTTTTCCTATATATAATTTACAAAACATGTGAATTCTTTGTCTCATTTATTAATGATCGGGCTGTTGGATTTTCTTTGGGATTTGGGTTTACACAAGTTGAACCTAACATTGTGGTAGCAATTTGAGTTGTAAGTAAAAATTTCTCCAAACTGTGTGTAATCATACTAATACGTTGTGGGGTATATTTTAATTGAATTATTTCTTATACCATTTAGGGTTAATTGAAAATCAATCGTTAATTACAATATGTTTATCCTACATCGCTAATAATAATTTGAACTATCTAAAGCCAATAATACGCCAAAAAATCAGTTCATAAACAAAATGAGATTATTAATGGACAGCTTCACCATTCGACTTATTTAAGATATATGGGTTTTAAGATAATAAAACAATTTGGTTTACGTCTTTTCCCTTTTTAGATTGACTCTCATCATATATGACAAGAAATTTGTTGTTTTATTACAAGACAAGGACACGTATTTTTTTTTTTTTTTTAAATTATCACGCTGAACATATTCGTATTTCATACTGCAATTATTAAGCCTCTTATTTTACAATAATTGGAGCAGGAATGATGAACCACCCAATTTTCGGATTCTAGCTCTATTTTAATTAATTTCGTTGTTAAGATTAAAATATAACTCATAGATAAATTATACGAATTAAATTTTTGGGAAAGACTTTATTTAGAATGCGTGCATCATTTAATAAAATAGAGCTAGAATCCGAATATTGGGTGGTTCATCATTCCTGCTTTTTATATATAGTGCATAATCAATACCAATTAATGATAATTAGATCACGAAATAGAAGGCCAAGATTTGCTAACGTTGTGTATCATCACACAGTATCTTTAATCTCATCATAAGGGTATAACAGTAAAAAAAATAAAAATTGCGCGTGGTTAAGAATGGAAGTTGCGTGTAATCCAGACATTAAAATCTCATTCCATAAATCATAGCTAATACCATAACTCAAATCTGATATTAAATAATCCATTTACCATAAAAAAACGGAAATCGTAACTCCATTAAATCTGTCAAAACATTAATTTTTTCAAAAATATCCCAAAATCTTAATGACTGTGTATGATGATTATAGTTACAATGTGTAATGATATTATTGGGTTGTTATGATGATTGGAAGTAAGCTATGTAATGATATGTAATATGTAAAATAGTTAATATCATTATATAACGTAATGTACGTCATCATAATGCTTCCGAAAATAAAAAAATCTATCACAAAGTATATATACCTTAAGACGTTTTAAAAATTCTTTACTTATAAATCTAGGAGATTGGGCGAAATTTTTAGAGAATCTACCAAAAATAATAAATCCAATCAGTGAAATATTACCTTAATTATCGGTTATAAATATAATCATATTATTAATGGAAGGATCACATTCCATAAAAATAGGAAACAAATATTTGGCCCGAAAATTAGACTAGATAAAATTACCCTTCGGTAATTAAAAAAATAAAAATAAATTCAACGTGACATGTTTTCATACTTTAGATCCTCGAAATCAACAGTTTCCATTCAGTTTCTGTTCTGCAATAAGAAATAGTTTTGATTTGAATACACCTCTATATATATATATTTATTTAGATTTTGATATATAGTTTTTTTGTTCTTGCAACAAATTCGACAATTTAATAAACTCTACATGCCTCACAACTAGTGATGCACATTATAAGGAATTGAACTAGATTAATTCATTTATATATTTTTTGAACTAGTTATGTTGAATCAACAAAATATCGCTACGAATCTATGAAAGTAAATTTCTTTATGACTGGAATTATTGGATTTAGATTAATGGCAATTGTTGACTTGCCAGTAATTAACAAATGACAATCAAAGTAAGTAACTGATAAATATTAATGATTCACATGGATGATCAGGGGTGATTTCAAAAGTATAAAAGAGTTAGTTTTAAATTAGTCGCAACTTTAACTAAAATTGTTTTTTCCAACGCAAAATGCAAACATGTTCTGAGTATGTTATATAAATTTGGAAAAGTATTGAAATATGCTTTTCTTTTATTCTATAAAAGCTATTCACACTTTTTTAGTGTTTCTTCTTAGGAACAGTGAAACACTGAAACTCATTATTATTATTATTATTATTATTATTATTATTATTATTATTATTATTATTATTATTATTAAAAGCTCCCTGATACAAAACTTGAATATTGATTTTTTTTCTTGGGGGTGGGGTTCGTTTATTTATATGAGTTTACATTTGGCTATATAGCAAAGTAATTATTCTTCAATTAATATATAGTTAATTATATTTAGTTACAAAATTTTCATTTATTGTAATTTCGTACACGTTCTCTAAATTTGGTGAAATTAAATAGAATTAACTTAAATAAGACGTATTAATCCGAAGTGAGACCATTTTAAAATTAACACGCAAATAATATATTTTTATAATTTCATTTTTCTTATGTAGATGTAGTCCTCCCAAAATCTTATAATTTCATATATTAATCCCTCTAATACAATTTATCCAGCTAGCTGGAGAGAGAGAGAAAAAATCCAAGTAGAATTTTGAATTATGGTATATTTGTCTAATTGCTAGAGAGATCTGAAAGTAGGATCATTGATGGGGGTTTATAATTTGGGTTGCAATCAAATTAAAAGGTAGGAATAATTGATTTTTATGACTGTGAATAGTGGGATCCAATGCAAATTTTTGGGACGTGAAAGTGGTGCCACTCTTTACTGATTCTTACAAATCAGATGCCTTACTTTTAACTGTTGGAATATAATCTGTAACAATATTATGGATATCATAAATATAAAAAACTGTCATCCTACACATTATTGATGAGCATCATTGTCGTTTAGTTCATATCAGTATTATTTATTTTATTTTATACATTTAGTTTTATTTTAATACCTTAAAAACTTGTTATTGACGTTATTGATCTTACAAATTACACAAATATCAAAGCCCAACTTGTTCTTTTATTCGTTTATTTGAAGTTATAGTGAAAATGAACATATCGAACTTTAATTTTTGTGCAATTTATAAAATTAATGACGTCAATTATAATATTTAAGGTATTAGAATCAACATGAATATATAAAATAAAATAAATAATATTAATGTAAACTAAACAAAAATAATGCTAACATAAATTATATAGTATAATATTTCTCTGTATATATATCAATGACTTAATTGGATAAATTAAAGAGTATGTCTGCCATTTTTCACCTCACAAACAAAATTAGGATTTTGCCACTACAAAACGAATATTTGCATGAACACGTTGGATATGCTAAATTCTCGATAAGTTTTTATCAATGTGTCACATAACCTAAAGCAATATTTTGTCTCTAATTATTTCAACTATGTGATTGCAATAATTAACATATTGTATTTTAAAATTTTAATAATTGCCAATTAAAAAAATAAAATGCATTAGATATGACGCACCCTGATTAATTGGAAGAAGATTTGAACACTATTTTGCAATAAAAGATCTCGTCTGTTATGAACAAAAGAAAATCGTTTCTGTTTACCATCAACCAAGTTTTCCAACGTTCACAAAGTAACGAATGCATACTAGCAAGGCGGAGCTGGGGAAGCTTAAGCACCACTAGCCATTTAAAAATAAAAAAATTAAAAAATTCAACCTTATGATTGTATATATATTTTTAAATTATTAGTCTATAATTTTCGACTTTAGCTCTTCTGAAGATACATTTATGCCTCTGCTACTGCATACTAGTACTAGCTAGGAAGGCTAACTAAAAGTGTTTCTCTCACAACTTTTGGCTTCAAACGTGTGACATGGAACGAATATATAAAACACAAAATCCAACATCCTTAACATATCTAGGAACCAATCAATCTTAGGCGTTGCTCTCTTCTCCTGATCTTTAGCTCAAATCTCTTTGCAGCTTTCTCACTCTAAACTATATACATGAAATACATTAATTTCATCCAAAACGAAGCATGCATAACCCTTAAAAACAACTTAATTCAATTTACACATTTCTCAACTTCTATTGTGGATAGGATCTGTTCCTTTGGGAACCTTCCTTTTGCTGGATTGGTTTGAATAAAATCCCATGCTTTGAGCCGCCTTCTTGTCCACTTTCATACCGTTCACCTCCACTTGCACGCACGTGGGGTCGTCTCTACTATCCTGTCTTAGAGCACGACGACGACCTAAATCCCTCCTCCCAATAACTATGTGCATTTGAGATGACAACAACATTAATACTAAGAAAATGATCACCAAAAACCACCTATATATTTGCACAACCATGGCTAATTAATTCAAGAAAGTATAGATAGAGAGAGAGAGAGGGAGAGAGGGAGAGAGAGAGGTTTTGCTAGATGTTGCATTGGTGCAAAAAAATTTGTTATAAGCATATAAGAAGCTCTAGGGGCCTGAAATCGACGAAAGAGTTGTTGATTCACCTCAGTATGAAGTCTCTTATTTAGAAAAGAATCTCAATAGGATAGTTAAGGTGATTGGAACAAACATTAACACCCTCAAGAAGCTAATTAAGCATCTTTGCCGTTTTGTTTTTTTCCCTAATTGAATTTCTACCATTTGCTCTTTTTCAACATATACTCTCATCCACTCTCCTTGGATCCATGTACCTGAGACGGGTCGTGTATATGGTACACTTCATTTGATGTAGCACCTAGGAGACTTATGTATTAATGATGAAATAAAAGTTCTTTAGTAAGGTTTTGACCTAATAAGGGACCTCTATATCACTAAACATCTTCTGTTACATTTATAGATGATCATTACATTTAAATTAAATATATTTAAAAAATATAGTATATTGTACTTTAAGAAATTCGTAATTATAATTATTATATATATATATATATATAATTATGCAAAATTCTTATCATTTTCGTTGATTGTTAAACTTTATTGATACGTGGCGATCGTTTGCTGATATAATGTAGTATAAGAGATGTTGTAATAGGGTATATCTGGTTTAATGTAGTATAAGAGATGTATGTATTGATTAAGATGAAGGAATAATTGAGTGGTCATGGTCCAAATATTACAGGCCAACACTGAAAGCTCACATTAAATGAACTTATCCCTTGTCTTAAGATCTCCCAATTTGAGTTCCAAACATAATCGTAAACATCCAGAAGGTACAACCTATCGAACAAGAAGTACGCCAGCATAGCATAAACAACAACCATATCTAATGCATATCACTATAGGGAGACGATGATATTGGGAAATAGTATACAATCACAAAAAGCAATAAAGACTATGAGAATTGTTTACCCAATTTGTTTCTATGATACTACATTTAATGACGATGTCAGATCAGGAATTTTCACTATATGATTTTCGGATGCTGAATATCAAGCTTTAATCCTAAGCCCATTAGGATTCCGCCTGGTACGCCACAAAAAAGCGATGTTTAGCGAGCATTGAAAAACACGCGAGAATGCTCAGCAAAACAAAATTACTTACCACTTACCAAGCATTTAAGGCGCTCGGTATTAGCGTTGTCGCTAACTTAATGAGCAACAACGTGTCACAAAATTACCAAGCACGTTCTTGTGCTTGGTAAACAACAATTTCCAAACGTCAAAATGGAGACATTTTACCATACCAAGCACAAATGTGCTCGATACTATTTTGTGATTATTTTAATATATAAGTTACCGAGCACCATGATACTCAGTAAAGATTTGTGATTATATTAAATATCTAATTTCCGAGCACCTTCTTTGATTATTTAATATATTAATTTTCGAGCATCCTCATGCTCGGTAAATATTTCGTAATTTTTAATTGTTTTGCATAATTAATTTTATTTATTTGTTTTATAATTTATTAATGAAATGGTTTGAAATTAATATATAAATAACCATTTAAAATTAAATAAAATAAAATTTTAAATTTACAATCGAAAGTTGTGATCCTAATAACCTACTTTTTTCCCATTTGCTTGAGGAGACTCTTCATCTACTCAACCAACTGCTGTGGTCGTTTATCCACCACTGCAGCTTGCTTATCCATCTCTTCAATTCTCTTCACGATGGCCTCGTTTTAGGCTTCGAACTGCATGCGGAGTTCCTGAACTTGCCGCTCGACCAGCTCATCGACCTTGCTAGGTTCGAGTCCATGAGACTAGCCCATATATATAACCTGACGAGCCTGTAACAGATGAGAAGTAGAGGTTCATCAACCGTCCCACTTCGGAAATCTAACTTCTCTTTTTCGACATCTCGACAACCTGTAGGAAAATGGTATTGAGATCAGGGTTCTCTTCCTCCTCAGGAAGTCTTTCTTCTGCTTTATCATTAGTGTTCACTGAAAAAAGAAGAAGCAAATATTAGATCGTTTAAAGTATTAAAAATAAAAAATAAAAAAGAAATTAGTGACAAATTTAATTTGAGAGTCGATATTTACCTCTATTTCCATCATGTGTTGAGAACACATCAAATACTGAAAATACTTCTTTTTAGTAAACTTGTGAATTTTTTTGGAAAACTTACCAAAACGTGGGCGGTTTCCTAAATTCTCTTTTGCAAGAATTCTCAATCACAAACACTGTTTTTTGTCCAGGCATAAATTGGATTGTTCATCACAGCAGCAACGATCAAACGCTACAAGACTACAGATAAAATCATAAAACCATGTTGTTGATAAGACAATGCAATGAATTCTAAATGAATATATAATAACTAAAATTAAAGAATGTATAAATTCATTCTCAGATGAATTTTCAAAAAGGATGAATTATGAGGCCATTCAACACGGCATCAGGTTCTGCCCGCCCGTACATTCGCTTTCTCTCATCATCAAACAATGTTGATAAAAAAACATGATATTTGACAGAAAAAACATATATTTTCGTCAAAAGATGGAATTAAACGATATCTAAACAATGATTCAAATCTAATCAAAGCAAAAGATAAAACATGAAAGAATTTGAAAGATCAAGGCATCAAGTAATAAGTAATCAACTTAGAATTCAGTGTGTAGGATAAGATTTCAAAACTCTTCATCAGCCATTGAAAAATCACACAGAAGGAAGACAAGAGAAGAACTGTAGAAAGATCTTGTTGTTAGAATGATATAAGAGCCATTACAAGAGAAAAATTGTATTAAACAAATGATTTTTGTTATTTTTCACTTTCTTCATTACATCTATTTTTGTATAGATCCATGATTGACTGCAATTTCAATTCTTTCTATAGTTCATTGATTTGTTTCCACTTTGACACTTTTGACACCAAAACAATACAAACAAAGTGAATGCAATGGGCAGGTAAGCCATACAACTCGCTTTCAGCATCAGTTAGGCCATCCACACTAGCGTCCCTTGACCATTATTTTCTTTACACATCTATTATTCATGGGCTTTAGAGCATCAATATCCCCGCCGCAAATGGGGAGAAAACGAGGGCGGCCGCGGCGGGGCGGGGATGGAGGGGAAAACGCCGTGCCACAGCCGGGCTTTCAGCCGCTGGAGTGGCTGATCGCCAGGCTACGGCGGCCGCACAGAGGCGGCGTTAACGGTGGTCCGCCGCAATGCGGCGGCCACCTTTAATTTTTATTTTATTTTTTATTTTTTATTTTTTATTTGATAAAAAAGTGTGATTTGATTCTTCAATGCAAATTTTGGGAAGATCAAAGGCTGCAACTCACATGTGAACAATTAAATTTGGAGTTGGTGGTGGAAGTGAATGCATGTGATAGTGGGGGTGGT
>JAYDZE010227525.1:0-20276 GCA_034509125.1 Monilaria moniliformis
AATCAAAATTTTGAAAGTTGATTCACCTCATCTTTCGCATAAATTTTAGTATCTGCTAGGGTATGAGAAAAAAAAAACGAGTTAGACATATATAGAGCCACAGTTTTGAGGTGTATATGGTAAAGAGATATATTAAATCGTATCTATGGATACGTATCTTGGAGATATGCACTAACCATAACCGAGCACGTAGGTGCTCGGAAACAAAGCGCGCCAACATTTCCGAGCACAAAGGTGCTCGGTAATATTCCGCGTCAACATTTCCGAGCACGCTCGTGCTCGGTATTTTTCCGAGCCACGTGGAGCGAGCACCTTGTGTACTCGCAACGGTTGTCCGAGCACATACAGTGCTCGAAGCTTGTTTCCGAGCAAGTTCTGTGCTCGGTGACACACGTATTTCCGAGCACTTCGGTGCTCGGTAAAGTTCCAAGTACTTCGGTGCTCGTAAATCTGAACAATGCCGACCTGTTCTTCGTTGCTCGCAAAGTGCTCGGAAATTTGAATGTATGCGCTCAGTAAGTGCTCGGAAAGTGCACGGATGATAGAACGTGCTCGCTAATTAGTGGTCGGAAAATGCCGCTTTTTTTGTAGTGCAAGTTAAAATTATGATCAACAAAAAATCAGCACCACCATCCTTCAACATAATTAACACAACTACAACTCAATTTCCCATTCCCATAGTTTGATAAACAACATAGTACACTAGTTTACAAATTAACAAGTGAAATACTATCATTTAAGATGTATCTCATGTGCTAGGATCAATACCTCAACCTGAAGATGAGCTCTAGCCCCAGCTTGAAATTATATACCATCGTAAACGTGCCTTTAAATCCACTTGTGCAGTGCATAAAATCAAACCATTATATAAGTAACTTGTACTGCTTTACAAAAAGTATTACCCTATAAATGTCATCCTACTACGGACATGTATATGGAGGAATCTTAGACTGAGTTCCATGTTATGATCTCAAGGTGTTCCATCGTTTTCATCAACATAAAAAAAAGGCACTATACAAATAAGATCACAGCCATAGCGACTTACAAAGAATCACCCATCTCTGGTTATTTCTCCTGTCGTCGTCTCTATGAAAGAAACTGGTATACTTTCCAGTCCCTGACCTTTATTTTTCCCTCCGTGTATATTCAGAAGCATTCCTAAACTGATCGAGCAGTTCATATTATATTTATTGGGCTCATCATTTACAACTCATCACTTTGGGCCTAAGGCTAGTCCATTGCATGCTAACTAGAAACCAGTCTGCATCAGTTCGAAGAGGAGAAAGACATCAGATGTCGATGCAAGGCATTTCCTACAATGCACAATCTCCAAGCTGTGTAAGATAAGTTTCATAGAACTATAACTGTGGTTACCACCACCATTGACTTTGTGGGATGGATAAGGGGGGTTGGAATCGGATAAGCGATCAGTCAAAATCCAGCCATAGCTATTCACGTCCGATCATTCTAAACCATAATCATTGCCCTGTTTCAGAGTCCGTGTGGTGATCCTAACCATCAGAAATTACATAAAAACCTCCGCCGCTGCAAAAGAGTAATCAGAGCACATCAATATTGAGTTGCAAAGTAAACACAAAATGCAGTGAATTATATGAAGTTCACATCAAAATTCAGAGACTCGAAAATAACAACCTCAACTGGTCAAATAACTTACATGAAATTTGGACTCCCTCATATTCTCTAGTAACTGGGAAATCTCCAGCTGCTTCATCACTGTAGAATTTAATGCCTAGAGCAAACAAGATTTAATAGATCCATTAGGCATAAAATGCAGAAGTAAAAAAAATAAAGCAAATAAAATGGCCAATTACCCTTTTTGTTTTCTCGAGATCAAACTCAACAGACTTGATCCTTTCCAGAGATAGCTGAAGTAATTGGTCCTTCTCCAGAGGAATCTCAGCAGGCTTCTTGTTAATTTCTTCCAATAAATTCTCCAGTCTCTGGAGGCGCTGTACACATGGAAGGACCCTACTCTCTTCTCTAACAGCTTCTGCACCAACAGATAATTGGTTGTTTGATTCTTGTTCACTTTCCAATGTATTGGATGGATAAACGCCGGTCTGCCTCCTCAAACATTCAGCATGTGCAGTCTGAATAAGATCAAAAAGCTTGACGATTATGGACATTACTGTTCTCGTCATACACCGGAAACCTCTCTTTACAACCTTTTCCTGGATGGAATCCAACCAATACATAATCAAGGTACCTAATAAAAAATGCAATGAATTATTTCACCATAATCATAATGAAGAATGTAAAAAATGGAGGAAGCTGTTGTGATAGTCACATTACCATTAATAAGGCAGCTCACATTTACATGAACAGGACAAAGCTGAGAATTCATATTACAGCATTTTATTATTAAAAAGACCAAGCAACAAATTTCGAGAGATTTTCAACATAAAAAAGCTTTAAAAAACTAATATATCATAGAAAGCAGTGCTGGGCCTTCATCGTAGATAACAATCCATTTAAATGACCTGATTAAGGATTTTTTTTAATTAAAAAAAACAATGTGCAGTAATTTGATGCAAGAACAAACCTTCGACACATTGCCTTGCATTCAAATTTCCAATAACATTGCTATTTAAAGACTCATCTTCCATGCCTTGCTCATTGTCACTGTCTTTATCTTGTCCAAACTGATCATCACAACTATAATAGATGCTTGGATCCGATGCTCTGGCCTGAAATTTATATAAAAATGTTGAGATACAAGCATGCATGCTTCTATTTTGGAAGTTCCTCATAATTGTCCATCTACGAAAAGTGTTTATTTACATAGGTGGTTGTTGTCTGGAAACACAAGTGCATAAAATATATAGGCTTCCAATTATTTTACTTATGAGATCTTTAAATTTTTTAAAGGGAACTGATAAACCTACTGAGCATGTAAGTACACATACTTCATGAAGCGGGGTAAGTCGTGAACTCATTTTGCAATTTTGTCTTGTTGGAGAGGAATGATCATCAAACTCGTATCCTGATTCGAATGCAGATGTCTCAGTGCATCTTTCCTGACCATTTGATACACCAAGGAGGTCAAACAAACATGCTTAGAGAATTAATTTCCTATTTTATGAGATTGAATACCTTCAGTGGCAGCATTTGCATATACGAGTCAGTTTTCTGCCAATCTCTGCTTGTTTTAGTGATCTGCCTTACCAGAGATGCTTCTGCATTATACACAATCTACAAACAAGCAGATACTTTAGAATAACCCAGCACACTGATATCAGTCTTGAGAAGAAATGAACTGCCTCATTTTGTACCTTCATTATTTCAGGATCATTCCAAGGACCTTTGTTCGATCTTAGGCAACCTCCCTCAACATCACAAGAGCATGATCCACCCAAAAAGTCGGGCAATTGACTAGGAACAACAAAAGAAACTTTTAGACGACATTTTCACCTGAAGTTTTTAAGATGGATTCAATCAAACCTTGGGTCTATGACTTCAAGCAGTTTTGACAAGGATTTAGGGTCCAGAACCTGTAAACATAGACAAAACGCGTGTAATCAAATAATCTACAGCAAATGGAAGAAAGAGAAAGGGAGGGCGCGAGACGGGAAAAAGACAGAGACGTCATGTGGTAAATGTATTTATCCATTACATGGATTTTTGCAATAGTTTTGTGATCCAAAAACTTCTGTGCAGCAGGCCAAAGCACTTTCTTGAAGCCAGGCCCAGCATTAACAACATACATGCGATGTAGTGTCTGTAAAAAATAGTAACATTAGGAAACAATATATCATTCACGTTTCGTGGCATAAGAAATATATTAATGACAGACAAAGGAAAACGATGTCCACTACTAAATACCTCTGGATAGTAACTGTTATCAATTTTTGCCATGGCTGCTAACAGACTAGTGGCTGTTGTAGTGAAATTTTTAATCCCCTGCAGTCAGCAATTATGAAATAACTTTATATGAGACAATTTTTATTAATATGTTAGTAAACATAAACAAGAAAGAACTCTTAAACGAAAAGAATTAGAGTTAAGATCTAAGAAGTTGATTTTTTTTTTAATGTGGACTGTTTTTTTTTCTTCCTAATGGGGGTAATAAGAACAATGAATGATTCATAAAACGAAAAGAAGAGCATTAGCTTCAGGATAATTTCACAACAAATTTAATCCACTCACCAAGCCTTGTACATCCAAAATTGTGGTTGTTGAGCAGATCCGTCGTTTAGCAGCAATAGAGCAAGCTGGGAACTTCTCATGTATAGTCCTCTCAAATTCCTGAACATGATATTTCAAGTATCTTTCCACTGAAGTAATGCGAATTAGTTTACTGGGTTGAGCTTTTCCCAGCCTTTCAATGTAAACAGGCCTGCCTTCTCTATCAACTCCATGATATCCCTGTGGATAATACTGCAACACTTGTTCCTGCTCCTCAAATTCGAAGTCCTGAAAGTTACTAATCAGTGAATAGTGTCGCATAGATAATATGCTTAACCATACCCTCTCTCCTACCCAGGAGAAAGAAAGATAAAGACTGCAGACTCAAAGTATGAACTATCCCATGGTAAGTATGGACCTATCCAGGATCAAAAGTACAGTGCATTGTGATACAAGAACTAAAAATCTGTTCAACACGTAATGTATCATTACCTCCAAAATGGTGTCCGCTCCAAACTCCCTCCTCCAATCAAGCATTTCCTCCCACATTTGGATGGTCTTGTTAATGTCGAAATCTCTTGCTTTCAGAAATCTGTCAGTTGTGCAATAATAACATAAGCCCAAATGATAAGGGTTACACAGCAGAGATTGGGTGGGGTTGAGTGTGCAGTATAAGATAATTTAATAAAACCAGAGGTAGTATGCACTATATAACTGCCCTACTCTGCTCCTGAAATCATTACATACATGGTGTCCACCTATGACCGTGTTACATTTAGAGGAATATAATAAAAGTTAAATCCAGAGAGATTGCTAAATTTTAAGAGCTATGGTAATAAAGATCAGAAATTCCTAGGAAGCCTCTGTAGAAATATAAAAGTAATAGTACATTGTTCTCTGCCTTCAGAAAAAAGCATGCACGTGAGTGCTTCTGCATTAAGCAAATCCAATATGAAAATACTATTTTATTTTGCAGGTCCAATTTTTTGTTTCTCCGCAAGAAGAAGCGCATCAGCAGAAGTACTCTACGGACTCAAAAAGAAATAGATATTGCCAAATTCTGGGTTTCACATTTAACTTGAAATTGAACATATCTTGGTAGAATATTATAAGCATACTTTTTACTTCCAAAGTTGAAAAAACAGGAACATGAGGAAAGAAGCCTTCCAAATAGTTGAAAGGAAAAATTCACCTGAGTAATGTATGGTAGTCATCATGTTTAACAGGCAACATATCCATGTCAAGGAGTTTTTGACGCAGTTCTGCGACAGCACTCTCCTCTTTTGGGTCGCGCACATCTTCAATGGAAACGGAAGGCACTCTAAAATCAACTTTCCTCTTCCCCCTTTTCTTGAGAGAATGAGTGAACTTGTTTGAAGCATATATGGCCTTCTTCTTCAAAGACCCGATCTTTGATCTCCTTCTCTCATCTTCAGAGTTCTCATAATAAGATCTTCTCTCCCTTGTTTCATCATACACATCTGGTCCTTCTACAAGCATAAAAACAACATGATACTCTAACTCTTAAGAATGAAAATCTTCTTACAGATTCTTCTTTGTATCTGGAACATTCAGATAATGAGATAAGCTATACACCTGACATTTTGGCCAAGTCCAGAAGGACAAATACTTGATCCTCAAACTTCAGGCATGCAGTTGCCTATAGAACCAGTTAAGTTGGACTACATCATCAACGAAATCAAATAGATTAGAATCACAAAATCTACTTCATAGTC
Source organism: Monilaria moniliformis (assembly GCA_034509125.1). Classification (NCBI taxonomy): domain Eukaryota; kingdom Viridiplantae; phylum Streptophyta; class Magnoliopsida; order Caryophyllales; family Aizoaceae; genus Monilaria; species Monilaria moniliformis. The sequence goes on from JAYDZE010227525.1 coordinate 5,883, forward strand.
ATATTTACGTTACCCAATAATATTTACCACTGTTATTGACTGTTGAAAAAACAATAAGAAGTGTTAAACCATTTACATATTAAGGGTTGGAAAACTGGGAGCTGCCTCAAAGATTGACCAATATTGTCTGTATTTTTTTTATGTTCGTTAAAATTGATTGAACAACATTGCCATACATGAATAGTAACACAGAAAATGTGTGCAATATTGTCCAAGCAAATTACAATCACACGAACAATATTATCCAACCCACACGGGCGCCACCGGCATGGGTAACATCAAATCTTCCTTATGGGGTGCTTTTCTTCTTATAACCCTCCCAAAATAATTCATCTTGGAACTATAATTTCTATATAAAGGCAATAATTTAACCCCCTCTTCCCTCATAACAACCTCTTTGATTAAATAATAGCGAGTGGCCTTAAAGAACAGATCTGGAAAATGTGCAACCGACACAAATTTGTCTAGCTTTCACAATGTCATTAATTGCTCTGCTCCAACTTAATAATTACTAATAGTAACTAGTTAGAGATACAGCTTTCTCGTTAATATGAAACAGTTCAACGAGAAAATACAATGTTAACTACACTTTATTTAAGAATAACTAAAATCATCCTGTCAGTCATTCACCAGTCATATTCAGAAAACATTAATAAAACTGCGGAACGTAGACAGAAAGGATCAAAATAGACAAGAAGCAAATTTATAATGAAAAATCGAAGATCAGAAATGATTATTCCATCCATTCATTCTTTTGCAACCGTCGATAAACTGAAAAATGAAGAATGCAATTATATTTCCTCTCAGATCTCACCCTAGACATAATTTAAGAGCAACAAAAAAAACACAGATATATCCCCGAACGCCACGAAAACGCAATCCACGCATATATATGAAAACAGAAAGACATGCATCCATAGATCACGAGTTTTGCTATATACAGTTAGGGGAAACTGGAGAGAGATGCTTACATAAAACCCTAAGCAACATCAGCTGGATCGAAATCGCGTGAGCCTACTGCATTGAGTTTTCTTCTCGTCCATCCTCAGAGGATGCCTCTATTCAAACGAAAATCCTCAAAAATTCGAAGCTTCTAAGAGAAAAGCCGCGAGATATTATCTAGAGAATTCTTGCAAATGGAGATTGATGAAAACAATAGATCTGATAAAAAGGAGGTGATTATTATTGTATTGTACAAAAGCGAGTTGTATGTATAGGTTTTCTATGTCTCTTGTTTTATGCTATTGAAATCTCTCTCTCTCTCTCTCTCTCTCTCTCTCTCCACAAAACCAAATTCTGAAGCTTCCAGCAATTTTGCCACCGGCTGTCGCGTTTATTCTCTCTTACGTGTCACCCTTTCCTTGATATTCTTTTTTGCTCTCTTGATTTTCAGTTAAAAAAAAGAAAGTATCTGGCGGTAAAAAGTAAAAAAGCAGGAGGCAAAACGCATCACTCCAGCCGACGAGGAGAGAGAGTGGGACAGAGTACGTTTGTGTAAAACGAAAAAGCCAAAAGGGTTAAAGCGTGCGGTAACTTTACCCCTGTGTGCCATTTTTTATTAAAAATATTACGAAAATGTTACGACATTTAACAAAAAAAATTCGTAAATGTTTCCAATGCTTGACAACTTTTTAAAGAAAAATAACATTTAAACCCCAATATTTGGATACATGAATGTAATAAAAATATCTCAGATTGAGTTTTTGCATGCTCAACAAATCAATGTGTACTTGAAGAAGAAGAATAATATTATGATTTTTAGAATTTTAAATAAGAAAATTAATTTTTCAAGTTATTCAAACTTGGTCAACTATGTATTACATTATTCAAAGATTAAGTTTCAAAATATTAAGGTTTAAAGATTATGATTTTTTTTTAAAAAGATTTTAAGTTTGGGAGATTTTCGTGTTTAAGAGGATGATATAAATTTATTGATAAATAGAACAAACTCTACAAATCAAATGTCAGTTTTGCCGACAGATATAGTTAAGAATAATTAAGTAATATGGTGCTCTAAAGACTTATTTTGAATAAAATATGCTTGTTCAAACTGATGTAATAATATAGACCGAAAATCCCCCAAATCTATCCATTTGGAGAAGAAAATTTTAGTTATAATTTAGTTTTCGTCTTACTTTGGACAAAGAGGAGTAATTTGTTCCGAATTTGTTCCTATTGGCAGTGGTTCCAAATCATTAGAGGTAGAATAGCATGAATAACACAAATTTGATTTTGAATAATACAAACTACTGTGGGTGCATATTGCAGTAAAGAAGAGTAAACATGTTAAAATTGACTAGAGAAACAGTGAAACATGTGTTGTGGTTAGAGCATTCGTAGCGGCGGCTTGCGCCGTACTTTCCACCCTATGCTCGCCGTCGCAGGGCTTTGAGCCCGCGGCTCGAGCCCTGCCAACGACTCGTCGTCCGCCTACGCGCCTGTGGCACACATTCACGTGCCGCGACCAATCGCAGCACGCGAGTGAGCCCCGCGACTGGCCGTGATTTTTGACGTTTAATTTAATTTTTTTTAATTCATTTTTTAAAAAAAAAAATCAACCACCAACAGCTATTTTTATAATATATATTTTTTTTATTCCCAAACGATAATGTGCCAACGACACTTTTAATTTTTTTCTTTTTCTTTTTCTTTTTCTTTTTCTTTTTTTCTTCTATAAATACCTACATCCTCATACTTCATTTCTCCACCTCAAATTCTATATACTTCATATCTTTCTTTTTCATTCTTCTTCAATTTATCTTCTTAATTATAATGTCTACTCCCAACCATAATGCCGTGATCCAACATTTGTTGTCGCAAGGGTTCAATCCATCCGCTTTTGGATATGATACAAATGCTCACGGCGCATCTAATCTGGCGGGTTACGACTGCCCTTGTCTCGGCTCGTCATCCCCACATCTCGACACTATCAACTTATCAGACGAGACGGAGAAGTCGAGGCAAGATGCCCAAATTCTATACTCTGCAGAAGAAACGATGCGTATATTTGAAGCATACGTAGACGTGAGCGAAGATGCCATCATCGGCAACCAACAGAAGGGGTCATCTTTCTGGGCAAATGTGGCAAAAAAATACAACGAGTTACGCCCTCAAGGCGCGCCTGAGCGCACTGCTCGTATGGTTCAGGGCCACTACGATTGAGTGAACCCCAAACTCGCCAAATTATGCTCAATCTACAGCATTGTCGAGAGGGAGAGAATGAGTGGCTCCAGTGGGTCAGACGTGTTGAGGGATGCCTTTTCCATATACTTGAACGAAAACAACAATTCGTTCAAGTATGTCAAGACTTGGGAGAAGGTTCGGTTTTACGAAAAATGGGCGAGCAGCGGGTCGGCCGGACCAAAGCGTACGAAGCATACGGCAAATGGCCAATTCAGTACGACCGGAGATACTGAAGCTGAGGAGACGAGTAGGAGCCACCCCATTGCCCAGAAGGTGGCAAAACGGAAGGGGAATGACAATGCGACATCCTCAACGACCACTGCAGCATCGGAGCATATTGACAAGATCTGATCCTCACTAGATAACACCACCCAAGCCGCCTTGCTGAAGTTATTCTTCAAAGCCAACTCTTTCGACACGTCTAAAATGTCGAAGGAACAACTCGAGAACCACCGCCGCCTGCTTCAAAATTTGAAGGAAAATTTGGGCTTTATATAGGATTTTTATTTATATAATTTTATTACTTTTAATAATGTAATTTAGGATTTTAATTATGTAATTTTACTGCTTTGAATAATGTAATTTAGGTTTTTTAATAAAAAAAAAAGTTTAGAATTTAAATTATATTATTCAAATTAATTCGAATTAAATTATGAAATTGACAAATAATATGAATTATCAAATAATAAAAAAAAAGATGAATAGTGTAATGGAAAGTTAAGACTCAACCGCTATTGCAGAGAGTAAAATTATAAGAGAAAAGTTGTTATGGGGTCCATGAATAGTGTAAGAGAAAGCTGAAGGCTCGTCCGTTGTTGTAGATGCCCTTATACTTTGTGTTTTGTTTTTTTTCCACAAGTGAAAGGGGTGTTTGGCTAAAGCTTATAAGTTGTAAGAGTTCAGAAGCTCTATTTGATTTAAGAATTTATAAATTTATTAAAGTATCTAGATAAATAAGCTTATAATTTTATTCAAAGATTTTATAAGATTATGAAAGTGTTTTGCATTTCTAAACTCTTTATATATCGTATGTTGGGTTGATAATTGATATTCATCCTATATATTATTGAAGTAAAATAGTAAAGATCTAAGATATGCAGAGCCAGACAATAGTGTACTTGATAACATTATTTACAGCATATTACTATTGAATTAAATCAACAAATAACGTGTTCTATTTCATCTCTATTCAACCAATAACATGTTTTATTTCATAGAGTGGCCCCTCTTTAATTCACAGCTTACATTAATTATAGGCTTGTAACACATTGCAACTTCATTGTATAACTCTTAATTAATTTATAGATGATTGTTAATTAAATTCTAAATTTGAGCATTATAGAAAATTCAATTTATTTTTGAACTATTACAATTAAAATCAAATTTTCGATTTAAAGGAAATAAGACCTCGTTATTTTTTTTTTATCACTGGTTAACTAATATGATACGATTTACTTAATGACATGGAGTGAATAAATAATTGGAAAATTTAGTACACATGTACATGAGTCATGCCAGTCAGATAATCAATGACTTAGAAATTGAAAAAAGGGGGTTTAATTTGCTATAGATAAAAAAACGAGTCTTACTTAGTTACTTACAACAGCTGAGATTAAGTTGAATTTGCAACAATCTCGAAATGTAAAGTTTTAATTAACAATTATCTCATTAATTTATCGTAATTTCCAGAACCTACGAACTATATGGGAGCATCTAGTAAGTAGCTTGACTACCTAGCACTAGGGGTGTTCACGGTTCCGAAACCGCCGGTTCCGGTTTGGAATCGTCGGTTTCGGTTCCGGCGGTATCGGACCGTAACCGAACCGCTAAGGAAATTGCCGGTTCTGGTTCCGGTTCCAAAACCGCCGGTTCCGAACTGCCAGTTTCTGGCCGGTTTTCGGCGGTTTCGGTTTTGCCGGTTTTTTTTTTTTTTAATTTAAGTTGATTGAAATAGGAACTCGAATGATAGTATAAGTAAATCAATAATTAACAAATTATAGACTATAGTAATGATTAATAAATAAGAGAAATTATATAACTACACTTCTAATTATCTTAAATTTTAAGATAATTGGATGTGCAGTTATATAATTTCTCTTATTAATATTGTAGTAATATTTGGGGCAGTTGCTAACTTGCTAAGCTTGTTAACTTGAATGTGTGTGTGAATGAATATAATTGATAGCAACTAAGCAAACAAGTAAGTAAATAAGCACAATTTGTACAAATAGAGAGAAATTGATAATTTGTTATTGATGTGTGTATATAATAGTGTAATTCGTGTAAATGTGTGGATATAAATGATAAGTAAACAAGTAATAGTTGTGAAAATAAGCACAATTTGCACAAGTAGAGAGAAATAGAAGGTAGAGATGAGAGAAATTGGAGGTAGAGAAAAGAGAATTCTTGTTTATACAAGAGGTGTAAGTTGAAATGAGGATGATAAGGAGATAATTATAGATAAAAATGAGTGGAAATTTTGAATTTGAATTAGAAATTAAAAAAAAAAAATTAGAAAACTGCCGGTTTTGGCAGAAAACCGCCGATTTTCCTGCCAAAACAGCCGGTTTTGCAGCAGAAACCGGCGGTTTCTACCATCTTTTTCAGCCCTACCCCCTGCCACCTTACCCCATCAAAAACTGGCGGTTAACCGCCGGAACCGGCGGTTCCGGTTTTGAAAAATTGAAACCGTAACCGAACCACTGGAACCGATTTTTCTGTTCCGGTTTAACCGTTTAGGGCGGTTCCAATTTTAACCGGGCATCCCTAGATTTATTCGAGCAGCTGAAGCAAAAAATCAAGTGGTGCTTCAAATGCAGGCATAGTAAGTATCAATCATATTTGTTTGATGTAAGATTTTCTCTTTTTACATGTGATTATTCATTATAACTACTTGCAGATGAAAGAATCCGAAAAACACTTAAGAAAGATCTAAATTACAAAAAGGTTGGAAATTTGCTCATGTTTGGAACATGATTAAATTTTTTGAAAAATATCCAAGATTGTGTAGGGAGCTTTAGACAACCATCACTTGGAATTTAGTCTTTCGATTCAGAAACTATGGCTCATACTTTGCAAGCCTCGCCAGGTTTGTCTTAATTTATTATGAGTTGTGGTGATGACGATGAACATGCCCTTGGTGGTTCTTCATCGTCAAGGCCCATCGGAGTCACGAAAACAAAACTAAAGAAAAAATTGTCTGAAGATATGACATCTTTGATTGCGCTATAAAAAAATAAAATGTGCGACTTGAGGAGGACATGAAAAAAGCAAACACAAATAGATCAACATCTGGCAAATCAAAAGAAGAGCAACAAATTTAAACAAATGAGGGAAGAAAATAAAATATTTTATACGGACTTGAGCTCCATAGCTGATCCTAAAATTTGTGCATTTATTGAAACTTAAAAAAAGATCAATAGAAAATAGTTCAACCCATTTATTAAACCATCTCCAAGCCAAGCCCAACTACTTAAACTTTATATTAATTTACAACCCTAAATGCACGTCGCATGTTCTTCTTCCTCTTGCTTATGTTCTTTCTTCTTTCTCTTTCTGCAAATGTTCTGTTCTTCTTCCTCTTTCTACTCATTTTCAAAATATAACAAAAACAAGGTCTTGAATGCAATTTAGCAAGTATTTGTGTTTGTGAACTGTACACCGTAAAAAAAAAGACGCAAAAAATTTCTTTTTTGCGTTTCATTTTGGCGCACGGTTGGGGCGTCTTCTTCACTGCAAAGTGCGTTTTATGGGAGGGTATTAATCCAACATTGAAAATCTTTATCCCAACATATGGACTTCTGATTCTCATTGTTAATTACACTAGCTAGTTGATGATTTCTTCATATCACCATCGTCATTTTCATTCTATAAATTTTCAATTATTCTTTCTTCATATTCTCTAAAGATGTGATTTATTCATTGGGTTCCGTCTGTCTCTTTCTTCAAATCTTAATTTCTCACATTCATGTAATCTAAATGTCGTTTTTCTCTCTCTACCACCCAAAAGAAAGAAAAAATTGAGAGAGGAAGAATCCTTAATTTGAAGACTAAGGGAGAAAACTAACGCAAAATTAAAAGAACAAAATTTGTATATCACGGTCCTTTCTTTCGGTTGATTTCAAAAACTGAAACAGAGATGACAAGAAATTCCGCAGGACTTGCTTCAAATTAGACTAGATTATTCTATAGCTTAAATCAGAATCCAGAAGAACGTCAAATTATATTTTTACCGCGTTTTGTTTTTGGCCTTAGAGATAAATAATATTTGTAAACACGAAGTAATTAAGTTACAGTGCAAGGAAAGAATGTCATCATATCGTATTCTTAAAGAATGAAGAAGATAGAGCAATTAATAAACGTAATTTGTAGAGAGAAAGATATCTGCAATTATTCTCACCCAGTTTGAAGTCATAGAGATTATTACTTTTATCATTTTATTAAATAAGAGATTATGTTGAGTAAAATAGAGGTTATATATATAATTTTTTAGGGGTGAGCAAATTATTTGTAATCTGAATAACCAAATCGAAATATTAAATTCAGTTAAGATTTTCAAATCGAATGAGATTTCTTTTTCTTCAAAATTTGGATTTTCGATTCGATTCAGATTGATTTTTTCAAAACCTTAAAAGTCCGAAAATCCAAATTATATCTAATATATATAAAGTTTTATATAAATATTATATTTAAATAAAATATTTTATTTAAATATTTCTAATCTAATATATACAATAACTAAAAAAATTATTTCCTATTTTTGAATTTTTTTTAAATTTTTCGGGCATTTTGAGTTTTTCGGTTCGTATTTAATTATTAGATGCAGATTTTTTAATATTACAGATAGGTGCAGATTTATATTATTTAAAAAATTCAGATTTTCGGATTGTTTGGAGTATTTGACAATAATTATATCCGAAAATAAAATGTGCATTCTTAAAAGTTATTTTTTTTTTTTAAATCTGATGTGGGTCCACGCATATATCCGGCCCACACCCGAGAAGTATGATTCTAAATGATAATTCATTTGATCCGGAAGCTAGATATATATCAAGGAAATCAGAGCCATAATTAAATCAAGCATATTGAAAGAAACTTCATCATAAACCAGATAATTTAGAATTAATTGTAGTTTATAATCTGAATTTTAGAATTATTTGTAAAAAAGATATGAACTTTAAAAAATACAAAAAATTAGTATGAATTTTCAGGAAAGTTTTAAAATTAGCCAGAAATTTTTAAAAATACAAAAATGGTCTGAACTTTCATGAAAGTTGTAAAAATGGCACGAATTTTAAAAAATATAAAAAATCTCATCTTTGAGCAATGAAGATTGGAAAATTTTGGTTTGTATTCATTCCATCAATAGTTAGAATATTCATGTGGAGAGCTTTCTCAATTTTGGTCTCCACTAAAGCAAACTTGCGATAAGATTATGACCCGACAGATGAAATATGCGTTTTACACAAAGATCAGTTGAGTTTGACAGAACACAACCTTATTTTATACCCACATGCCATATATGTTTTGGAAGAGCTCATGATTTTTTATATTTTTTTCAAAAGTTTTGGCCAATTTTATAACTTTCATTAAATTTCAAGTAACTTTTTGTATTTTTTTTAAAATTGATGATATTTTACAATCTTTATTAAAGTTCAAGCCATTTTTTATATTTTTTTTTATAATTTAGACTATTTTGATAAATGACTCCAAACTTTAGATCCAATTGAGAGGTATTATATGATATGCTATCTATTTATGGAAACCAATGATCAACTATCAAATTATTATAAGTATCACACGGTGGTCGAAACATGATTTATGTACTTAAAATAAATCATTTATACACTCATCTAAGGAGGCGAATTCATTATTTAAATAGTTTACGACAGTAAAAAAGGTAAATTCAACGTATGGAGATGCATGTGTTAATTAAAAAAAATTCTCTAAATAATTGGAATGCCATATTGATAGTATTGCTTCCATCTTATTATCATATTACTAAAACCTTTATAAATTAATATTGTAAGGACTAAAGAATTTTATAAATATAAAGACATATTATATAATCAATAAATTAATAATTTATTAATTTAGATGTTTTAACATATATACATAATGATCTTCAAAATTCCAAGTTGTATAATCCACTTATAATTAGGGGTGCTTAATTGATCGGTTCGGTTATTAACTGAATCGATTGTCGGTTAACCGATTAAATATTCCATGAAATTAAAACCGGAATGGTTACTGATATAGAATCGGTTAGGACACTAACCGATCAGTTAGCCGGTTAACCCATAAAAATCGAAATAAAATATTTAAACTAATTTATAAAAATTTACTTGTGAGCCCTTCATTTTATAAGGCCACTCACACTCTCTTCTTCTTATTTCTAGTGACTGGCCCTTCTTTTTATAAGGGTATTTTCCCTCTCCCCATATTTTCTCCGATGTGGGATGAGGAGAGGCTCTTGCTTTAAAAAAAAAACAAAGAGCGCGCTGACAGAAGGATTCATATCGCGTTCTCAAGCTTACAAAGTAAGCACTCCACCAACTGAGCTACCTATGTTTTTGTTTAATAACAAATAGTTTTATATATATTAATATCTTGATTGGTTTTTTCGGTTCTTCGATTACAACTAACCGAACTTTTCCTTACACACTAACCAAAATCGAACCGAAACCTCCAAAATATCAGTTATAACCGATCTTATTCAGTTCGGTTATCACCGATAACCGGCTAACCAGATTATCACCCCTACCTACAATATATATTAGTTATTGATGCAACTATTGAAGAAGACATTCGTGAGCTTGAGAACATGATCACTAGTATGCGTTATTAGAATAAAATGGATGTGAATCACTTGCTAGACTGTCCATGTGAAAATTGTAATGAATGTTACGAAGTTTAGAGTTTAGGAAAAATAATGATTGATGTCAATCAAACTTTAGTAGATGATGAAATGGATGATGATTCGATAGCTTTGCAACCGGTCAATCAAAAAGAAGCATTGCAAGCGGCAACAATTCTTCATGACTTTTTATTGAAATACGAGAAGATAACGCCACAACTGTTGGGTGCAATTGAGACATTTAAAAATGAGATCAATGCAGATTTGAAGTTAAACAAAAAATATATAATATTAGATTCATTATTTACTAAATTGTCTTAGAATGTTTGAGTGGATAACATATATATTTGTGGATTTTTTAATACTTATTAATATATAGTTTCGTTGGGACCTTTAATATAAACTAGGATTTCCAAAAAAATATCTTTATTATTTTATTGATTGGTATCCAAATTTGAACTAATTAAGTTGGAACCGGACAAATTATAAAATTTTCGAGATTGTTAATTATCAAATATTATTTTATAAAAATTTTAACACACACATATATATACACCTAACATATATAGGAAGAAACAAAACAAACAAAACATTATGGGAATAAAAGCTAACTTTGTACTAACCATCATTACCTTTATTAAGAAAAAAATGAAAAGAAGGGTAGTAATGTAATGCATTTATCAACTTTTGTAAAGCTATTGAGAGGAAAAAAAAAAAGAGAGAGAAAAAAAAAGCAACTACTTACTGTAGAATTAAAGTTCACATATATACAAAGCAATACACAGCTCCAAATTTGCAATTTATAATTAACTGAAATTAATGAAAATCACAACCACTTATTCATATGCCACTTTGGTGGATTTTCTAAATTTTGAGTTTGAGTTGAGATTTAAAAAAAAAATGATTGGTGGGGGCTAAAGCTCCCGAGTCCCTCATCCTTTGTTGTTCCGCCACTAATTTACCGCTACATCGTGCACTCATAAAATATACGTATTTGTGTTACAATAACATCATATCTACATATTAATCTTGTGGATTGAATAAAATACAAGAATGAAACATCAACCAAAATCTGGAAATAGTGGGCAAAGAATCAAGATTCTGACCCTGTGAATGTTAGCATTAAAAGTGCTATCTGAAAGTGTCTCAGCAGTACAACTGACAAAGGGGATTATGTGCAGAAAAATGATAGAAATTCTCTCAATATTTAAGTATGGGCACATTGCATGGGGAATTATATGATGAACAGAATGGAATAAAGAGGTAAAAAGAAACAGCCTTTTCCAAGAATGTGAAGGAGATGAATCTCACAACTCAAGTGAATTTTAAGCTCATAATTTCATGTATTTAATCTAAAATACTGTCTGCCACCATTTATGGATCAACTGGTCTTTATTGTATATTTCTGAACTTGTTTATAATTTCTTTTAAATATTTAATTTGGGTCATCTATATTGTTCAACATATTGATAACTTTGTTTAACACTGATATAGGTAATACCCAATCAGGATATTATAGAAAATGCATCCAACTATATCACGGCTTAAATACATTTATTGTGTGTGTATTTATATATATAATACACGAGATATATGTGAATGGAATTAATTATATAAAATTTTTCTTAATTAAACATAGGTGACATCATCCAGTAGATATAGATATAAAGGAGGAAAAGAGGATCCTACTAAGAAACTGGTGAAAGTGCTCTTTTGTGAAAAGGAAAAGTTTATCCTTTAATTTTTTTTCTGAACTTTGGTGATTTTTCTATTTTTTATAATCATATAGTTTATATTTATAAAACTCAAAGAAAGCTGATACTGCTAGTTATCATGGTCCACCAAAATTTTCATCGATAAGTTAAGAAAGTAATTTTGATCGAGATATAAAAAATAAATTTCCTAATGATTGTTTTATTGTTAACTCTAGTGGTTATGTTGACTCTCATAATGATTTATTTTGATATTTTTTATTATTATTAATCATATATTGCAAATGATATACAACAATGAAGCAACAAATGGAGACTGTTAATTATGGTTAGTTTGGTTAATAGCGCGCAATATATAACCAAAACTAATTGGACTTTTTAGAACTCTTTGGAAAACAAAAATTGATGATCAGTTAAATAGGTATGGTAGGTGTGATTATATAAAATAACATATCATCATATGAAGCTAACACTATATATATGATGAAAAAGATATTAACTTTCATACTATATATATCTTGACTATTGTATTAATTCCAAATTAATTAGAACTAACACTATATATATTCTTTTGTTGCAAGAAACAATGTCAAATGAAATTAAATATTTCATCAATTTATACTTTTTTTAGAACCATCATCAATATAAACATGCGTGCATGATGCATGTTACTTGTTATATATAAAATAGATTATGAACAATAATATATTAATTGCGATCGATATATAAAGCCGAATAAATGCACAATTGTAACATCATATAATATATAGACACAAAATAAACCTAACATCACACTTTGTCTTTCCTTTTTTTTAGGCAAATTAAGCATCATCTACAACTTATATCCAACTACTCAAGCAATGAGAATTTTATCCTCATAGTTATGCAGAATGAAAAACCTAAATCTCTCTCTCTCTCTCTCTCTCTCTCTCTCTCTCTCTCTCTCTCTCCCCTCAACACACACACATAAAGTGTGTGTCTTCACAATGAAGATTTTATCTACATAAATATTCGTACAACAAAGATAATGTAATATGTAATACAAATTATATATATTGGAGAATCTCCCAAAACAAATATCAAAGATAGATAGCTTTATCAATCAATCAATGCAAGGCATATTTGATGGATAATGATTAGTGCGAAAGGAGATCTTGGGGGATATATAGTCCAATAAAACAAATATTTTGCTTCTTTTTTTAGTATTTTTGATACTAATACTGAACGGTTGATCAAATATATTATTGTTGTTATATATTAGCTAGTATTGAATATTGATACTAATACTTAATATTATTGCTTCTCTTTTTCAAAGGTGAATCATGAGTCAAAAAAATGGTTTTTGCCCTTTACCTCTTTATCTTTTCTCCAACGGGGCCTATGAACTAAAGTTGTCTTTCATGGGCCATTTATGATATTTCATGTACAGTTAATGCCTTAATTATTATTTATTATTACGTGTCAACTAGCCAATATCTACCTATATTGTTTACGATATATGTTAAAAAAAATTATTCGATGCATACCCCCAAAAATTATTATTATTATTATTATTATTATTATTATTATTATTATTTAGATGATGGAACACCAAATATGCAGACGCATTATTCTTTGATTAATGACATCTCTTTATCCATGCCATTGTCGGATGAGATTCCATGTTTCATTTTGTGTATTTCATTTACTGTGTCACATTCCTAAATTAATTATTTTAATAATATTTATTATAAAAATTAAAGTTATTATGATATAATACATCACAGTTAATAATTTTTTAAAGTTAGAATTAAAAAAAATTAGATACCCTACCTATAAATTTATGAACTCAAGTAATTAATTTTTATCTAATAAAATGGTAATAAATTAAAAAAAAGTTATACACCTCAATTTGGTGCAATAAATTCTTGATAATAAGTACAAAATTTATTTAAAACATATAAAATTGATATTAAAGAAAAAATAAAATAAAAGTGAAAAACTGAAAATGGTATATGAAGTGGAACACAAAAAGTGAACCATTGAATCTCATCCGTGTAATTTTATGCACCATCATATTTAAGTAAATAAATTTGAATTTTATTAAAGATCAAACTGAAGGACCAAGTTTCAATTAATTTATATAAGATAATTCATACTAACTATATTATATACATGTTCGACATGATATATATGAACAAGCACCAATTTAACTTCCTGCCTATGCTATTTAAATACTATATATATACACAACAATATTTGTTACATCAAATTCAAAACATCGAAAAAGGAACTCCATGTCATATTGTATATATGCACCCGTGCGTGTATCAAGGCACATATCCAACACACCACACGTGTGTAAGTTCACACACACACAAACAAATACAAATATATATATACATAGAGTAGTAATCAAATGAGAACTTGCATCTTTTATTAGAATTAAGAACTAATCGTAATCGTTGATTTTGAGGATCAGATGGATGATATTTTACCACGTGTAATATTAAAAAAAATCGAAAAAATTATTAAATTTGATTTTTAATTAAAATAAGGACAATTAAGTAATTTTTTAATTATACACTTTTCAGCATCCCTATAATCAAGGAAAGAGATTTTGTTGATTGATTAAATAAGCTAGATTTACGGAAGGTAGTTATC
>JAYDZE010227636.1:0-39179 GCA_034509125.1 Monilaria moniliformis
GGCCGAGCAACCACTACCGCCGAAGACAAACCCCTCCACTACCGCCGCCCATTGAATCAACAATCGACTGAAATCCATCAACAAAATCGCCGAGGAGATGGCCAGAATGAAGAGAGAGGCATAGATCCAGTAACAAAACCACCGATCGAGGAAGGAGAGGAGGGCATTCTGGGAGACAAAAGATAATCGGTGCTTCAAGATTTTCTATCGGAGGGTGAGGCACTGATTCAATAACACAGCCAAACATAAGGAAACAGTGGGCAGCACAAAAACCAAGACGGGCCTGGCTTGTGTAACACGGGCCATCCATTTCCCCAACATAGATACCAAACACTTAAATAGGTTAGGTTTGGTAATCCTAACATGATTTAACACAGAAACCAAACACCCCCTAAAAATCATTCTATGTTTTGTTTCTACATATTTATATAATAATTTTCATTCCACATAAAAGGGAATATGGTGAAGATGATTATAAATATAATCATTCACCATAATTGAAAATCACCATAAAAAAATAATTTATTTTCAATTTTCTATAAGAAATTTACATTTTGATCTTTTAAATTTTTTTTTTTCAAATTTTATAAAATCGTTTTTTTAATTAACAGAAAAATGCGCACACCCTATAGCGCTAATGTTGCGCGCACAGCGTTGCACATTGCCCTAAAGTACTACTCCATTAAACAAGCAATATATAGTCCTAACAGATTAATGAAAAAAATATACTCAATAATTAAAAGAAGTACTAAAAAAGTACTTTACCATAACAGGAGATTAGATACTTGTTATAAAAAATGGTGGGGCGTGATTATGATTAAGTGCAGGTTGAATTTGGAGATTGGCGTATATATTGTTCAAACTGGTTATTCTTATCACTTTCCACAACAATCCAAGGGGAAGGTGCTTTTACAAAGTCGCAAGCAACATATATATGTATATAGGGTCGTATTATAATCAAAACTTGTCTTATATACATAACTAAGATTTAATATCAACAATTAGATTAAGGTATGAACGGACGAGATTACTCTCTTTATGATATCATTACTTGGCTTATACAATGTCATTGTAAGGTTAAAATTGTAAAAATAAAATCACACGTTTCCACGATTTTAGGAAATATCCCGAAAATTATGGGATCTCGAATTATATCATTATCGGAGAAACGTAATATCATTATCGATATAATAGAATATCATTATTCAGAGACGAATATATCATTTTTCATCATCAAACATATCATTACGCGTATTCCAATTTTTTTCATAAAAATCCGAATCTTTAAAATCTTTTCCATAAAAATAGCTGGAACTATTAACCGATTTTTACATAAAATTACCCTAACAACCTTCGTCTATTAAAATAATATTAAAATCTATGCCACGTAATATATATATATATAAAATTTCTGGAATACTTGATTTTGTGAGACCAAAAGAAAGAAAGAAAAAAAAAAAAAAAAAAGGATGTATGAAGGTATGGCGTTGAATTCAACACATACCATTATGATACAAAATATAATAGGGATAGTGTAATACAAAAAAAAAATGGCATAAAATGAACTCTCACCATCTCTCTCTGCAAGATGCACCTTCAGTTTATAGGTTGTGTCGATCCTGCTTGTAATAAAAAACCACTTTGCTGTCTGATAAAGATTGAAGATCGGTAGTTAATTAATTCGAGGTAAAACCTCTCCGTATTCGATAAGTTACAGAGAGAATGTATGTGAAGAATACGAACCTCTGCAGCTGGGAGCTAGCGATGGATCCTCTGCAACTCCTGTGCTACTTGAATGGAGGCATTGGAAATACCTTTTGTGCTAGAGCCCTTAAGATTAGAAACAATGGCTTCGGTTTTCGCCAACTCTGACGCGCAGATGGATAGTATCATCGAGTGTAACATGTACTGTCGACAAGAGAAACCAAGAGCGTGCAGAATTCGTTCCAGCACCAGCTCGGAGATGCTGCCATGGAGCCCGCCCTCGAGTAATGCAGAGGCTTTGGAGAGATTCATGAGGAAGTTCATGGTTGCTTCTCTTGGAGCTGCCTTGAACAGCAAAACCAAACACTCGGAGGCTAAATCTGCAGCGTTCACCTCAGAGGATTTACTCAGTTCGAGGAGGGCTCCTACATTGCTGGCAAAGTCTGTTATATCTTTTATGCAGTCAGCACTGCTCTCACTCGAGCCATCATATAAGAGTGCGGGCTGTTTTGAGTAGACGAACCCCGGCCTGGAGTTTACAGAGCGTAAGAGTAATGCCCTGCATAGACCAAGTGTTGGCTCAATGAAATCTTCCATCTCCTTGGCTAATACAAATTCCAAAAGATTTGCAATCTTCCTCACAACTTTTAATTGGGAGATCATCTTCGTTTCTAGTTCTGGAGCAGATGTTAGAGCCAGACACAGCATCACGTTGTTCACATTTATAGTTGAGAAATCACCCAGCAGTGACCCGAAGCACTGAGAGACGGCTTT
The DNA here is from genome assembly GCA_034509125.1 of Monilaria moniliformis. Classification (NCBI taxonomy): domain Eukaryota; kingdom Viridiplantae; phylum Streptophyta; class Magnoliopsida; order Caryophyllales; family Aizoaceae; genus Monilaria; species Monilaria moniliformis. Next base: position 2,479 of record JAYDZE010227636.1, read on the forward strand.
CATGTGAAGAATGTCACGGATTTTTATGTAGTTGGACTCGAGGAGCATCACAAGCAGCTTCTGAGCATACATGGGAATGGGGTCTTCATCCTCAATCAGAGACGGGTATAGTGGGAGGAAGTGAACATTAGATACAGACTTTAAATCTTCTGCCCTTTGTTCATCCTCCATTGTTTCACTCAGGAAAAGGACCATCACATCAAAGAATATCTTCAAGCATAAGAACCGAGCATCCCCATCTTTGTTTCCCTTGTACAGAGCAGCCAGGCTAGGAAGGATCTGGCGGATGAAAACGACAGGGTTATCATTGATTGCTGTTGGCTCCTCTGATATTGATTCCAAAACTCGCAGAAGAGTTATTTGGAAGTCATCCCTGCCCTGAAAGCAATAATGAATAAGTTGTTATTGTGCGAATCCTGATTAGTCATGGAGAATCGTAGTAAGCACCCAAGTTCTACATCCTATTACTTGGAAGTATTAGACATGGCTAAAGAGCATATAATTCCTGGAATTTCACTGTACATTACCATTTATCTTATGATGCATGGCTTTTTCCTAGTTTCTTCTAATGACAACATGTTCGCCAATAACCAAAAATATGACAAGTCATTGCCCAAATAAAAGCAATAGCAAGTAACATGAAAGGGAAGAAGTTGATTTTCAGAAAAATAACAGCAACATTTTTCAGTTGTATACCTGAAAAGGTGATTCCGTCAATTTAAGCAGATTCGCAACAAGTAGCAAAACCTGTGGAGTGATTACTGAATTTCTGAATGAGGAGCTCCCAAGAAGATGGAGAACCACGGGAAAGAAATGAATGCTGTTCTTTGGAGAACTTCGACTGGTGAGACCAGGAATCAGCCCTTGACGCCTGCCTCCCATAAGTTGTTGAATATCTCCTGTTATTGTTTCAAGTAAACCTGGTAAAGTTGATACCACGGCATGCACAAATGCATCCAAACAATGCTGCAGATATTTATCTTTCTCTTTTGCAAGTCTATCCATAGCTGATAGTAATCGTGCATTGCAGAAAAAGAGTGGGAGACATCTCTTCCCATGCTTACAAAGTAGAGCCACAAAGAGGAGAGCCTTTCCCTTCAGGACTTCATTTCCCTGCTCAATAAGAGACAAAAGATTTGAAACAATATTTTTGTCTTCCATCAAGGGAAGAAGGAGACGCCCTATATTTGTCAGAAACTGGCTTCCAATCATAGCCATGTTTAGAAGATTTAAGCAGATTTGCTGCTCACGTTGATTTCCCTTGAAAAGACTAGAACCAATATCCTTCAGAGGAACTTTCTCAATAACTTGTTGAATGCTGGGTGGGCTGAAGCGAGCCAGACGTATCAAACATGACCCAGCAGTAAGTTTCATACTTTCTTGTTTTCCTGGAGCCTTATATATATAACAGAGGTTGCTAATTACATCTTGGCTGTTGAAACGAGTGGCCCAATAACCTCCATGACTCGAGATGTTCTCTATTGTTCTTAAAGCATAAAGCTGGGTAAGATCATCCTGTCCTTTCCGTAAGACAGATGATATCAAAGAGATTAATGAATTTGGAACCTGAATACATTGGAAAAGCATATCAGAGAAAATAATAGGAGGTTAATATGTTCCAAAAGCCATAGAAAATAGTAAAAGAAGCTAACCTGCCAGCTAGAAGTTGGTTTGCTGTCTTTCACTGGAGATTCCTGAGGATTATTGTCCTTTGTAGGATCACTTAGAGTAGATATGTAAAATAGCAACTCGCCCAGAGCAGCCATGGAAAATCTCCTCACTTTTTCCTGTCTGTCTCTCAAACCATCTGTTAGAGCACCTAAAATTCCAGAATTTGCTAAATCATCTCCAATGAAGGTAGAATGGCGAATCAACAAGCCTATAAGTGAAGAAAGCTGCACCCGCAAGGCCAAAGCCTTAGATTGCCTTATCATTTTGAGAAGAACTAACATTATTGGCCCATTGGTCAAAATATTGGCAGTATCAGCATTGGTGCTCAACATCTCAAGGTACCTCAGCACATTTTGCTTCTCACCATTGACATTCCCATTCATGATACTTATAATCCTGTTATGCATAACATCCAATTTATCCTTGGGCATTTTTGTAAAATCAGCTGGGGGAATAGCATGGAAGGGAAGGGAAGGCATTACATCCAATCCTTTACCAATTTTTCTGCTAGGCATTACTGGCCTAACAGAGAGATCAGATGGATGCCATAGCACCTCGGAGAGGTCCGAAGTTGATTTGACTGCATCAAAATCAAGGGCACGCCCAGAAACATCTTTGATCCTTGGAGTCTTCAGGTGGGGACTAGCACTGGTTGGTGTTGATACTACTGGGCTCACATCCATGTCTGAAGATGATTCCTGCTCTTCTGCTCTTGAGCTATCAAGCAAAGGAGTGTCGACAACATTTGACCCTTCAGATTGGATAATCATGTTGTCCGTCTCTTCAACTTTTCCCTCATGCTTTCGAGAAGTTGACAAATTATCTTCACTGGTGGATGATTCATTCTCAGATACATCAGCTTCATCATGTCCATCATCTTCTGTGCTCTCATTAAAATCAAGTTCCATGTCATTGTTTTCGATTTTGATTTCTGCATCATTCTTGGAGCTATTAGGTAATGGCCTTCGGTAATTCTCTTTCTCATTTTCCCTGTGCAGATTAGATCTTGCAATTCTTGAAAGACGCAGGAGATTTACACCACCTATATTATTTGAACCATCTTTCTGCTTTGCATCAGGTACTTTGCCAGATGTTTTGGCTTGAACTTTACGGCCACTATACATAGCTTTAGTCATTGTCTCTTCTCCTTTCACAGCAGCACCAAGATTCTCGTCTTGCTTGCTAGGAATTCTTGAATCTTTTCCACAAGATCTTGTAGGAGTCTTGTTTCGGAGAGGTCTATCTCCATTGCGCTCTGTAAGACATTGTTCAGAAGACAGCTCAATCATGTTAGCAAAAGCAGGCTGAGGAGGTAATTCCAATGAAACAAATTTTGTCCTCCAAAAAGCATGATTGCAAAGTTCAGGCCACTGTATTCTTTCAGCTGGATCTTTGATCAAGAGAGAATTTATCAAATTTACAAATGGACGGGTTGGAGATCCAGGAAGAGGAGGATGTGCCTCCAAAAGAATCGATTTCGCCAATTGAGTGAATTCCTTGTCAATAAATGGAGGTCTGCCAGTATAACACTCATATAGCACACAACCAAGAGCCCAGAAATCAGAAGCATATGAATGAACCCCTCCATCTTGAAACAACTCAGGTGACATGTAGCAAGGAGTTCCACGTTTTGCTTGGGGCAGCTAGGCGTGCAATTAAAACAAATAATCAAGTAGGGAAACAGGAAACAACTTCATTCAGTAAATCAAGTAGCAAGTCAGAAAACCTTACTTTCAATTTGCAAAAAAACTACTTGAAAACCCACCTGGGAGGTCATGGAAATGTCGCTCAGTTTTCTTGCTAATCCAAAGTCGCACAGCTGAGCATAAAAACATTTAATGGTATCTTTTTAGAATTGTTCAAATCAATCACAAAGATCATCATGGATGGAGGAAATTAATACCTTCGTCTGTCCATTTTCATCCAGAAGAATGTTTGATGGTTTGAAGTCGCAGTAAATGATTCCCTTTGAATGCAAGTACCTGTTGGTGAAGCCAGCAATATTTCAAAATACAACCTAGTTTCCATAATTAAAAAACAAGGTTTAGGTAACTTGATTCTTACTGCAGCGCTCCTACAAGGCCATAAGCCAAGTCATGTATAGACTCTTCAGGAAGCTTGCCATCCTGCCATGAACCTTAGTTGTTAAATGGATCATGAGGCCAAAAGGTTCACAGGAATAATTGAGAGTTGATAAATGAGTAACAACACAAAGAGGATTCTATACATAAGATGTAACAACAAACACAGAGGTAAATTGATAGACGAACATAACATTAGGTGAGAAAACAAACCAAAAGTTTTAGCTTCTGCTGCTTTTGTTCAGCACAGGTACGACATAATATGCTTAGGCTCATGAGATGATCTTTTTCAATAAAGAAAAGTACTAAGAAAAGGCTCGGTGTTCAGATTGTGTCATAGGAGACACACATGGGATAAGCCATCTCTTCTTACCAACTAAATTTGACCCTGCATGTGAAATTTACTGAATAAGTGTTAAGATTTTAGCTGCTATGACCTAGCACGAGCTGATTTTTTTTTTTTTCAATATCTGAACCTGCTTCTTCCAAATTCCTAAGAAAACCAACTTGGCATGCATTCATCACGACCTTCCTTCACACTTTTAAGATGACATCCCTCTTGTTATTTTATTGTAAAAGTAGTACGGATAAGGACATAAATAAACAGAGAACAAGATTTAATTCACAGTAGTCTGGACAGCTTAATGCTTTTAGGTCCTAATGAAAACACAATATCGTCCTGCATCTTGATGCAGGCAACTAGTTGATACACACGAACAGTTATAACAATCAATCACCTGTTGCAATAAAGTCATCAGATCTCCTCCAACGCAGTACTCCAGAACTAACCACAAATGAGCTGATGTTTCGTACCTACAATGTCAGTTGACAAGAATAAAGAGTGAGAGTGAAACCAAAGCAATGTCTAATACCATACTAATCTATCAAAGCTCATTAGCAAGTGAACTAAGATTCTAAGTTCTCATTGGACAAATTACCATGAGTAGAACTTTAGCACATTAGAATGATCTAGAGTGTGAAGAATCCTCACCTGTAAAATGAAAATAACAACAAAACTGAATCATACAGGAATCCAGTACTGAACTACGAACAAACAAGTAGCATGCGCATTCATCAATTAGTTCTTCCAACATCAAAAATGTCTCCTTGGTGGATTCCTCTAGAAAAATCCGACTGTCGTTCAGGACATTCTATGTTCTGGATCATTTAGGCAATCAAATAGATTCAATTGAGTAGAACCTGATCGCATGCTTCAGAAATAAAGTCTTAAATAAACCCATATACACAGAGGTGAATAATTCATGGGCGCCACATTAAATCTACAGCTTTATGACACTAATAGGATCAACCAAACCATTCAAACAATTCAAATCACCCAAAATTGAATAAAAATCGGAAAAAACAAATTGGTGGAAATGCTTACTTCCTGAAGAACCTTGCTCCGATGAGATTTATCAACGCTCTTAATGGCGAAATACTCAATAGTCTTCTTCTTTCTTCCCTTGTAGACAGTCTGCAACACAGTGATTTCGGATAAATAAACGGATTATTTATTCTTTTTCCCTCGCAGCTGAGATTACAGTTGAATCAGGATTACCGAATATTTGCCGCGGCCGATGGCTTCGTAAATGTGGTAGTGATTCATGCTTGGCCTTCTTCAAATTTGTGCGTCAATCAACACCTTCTGTGTGAACTGTGAAGTGTGTGTGCGTACAGACAGAGAGAGAGAGAGAGGGAGAGAGAGCGGGTGAGCGGGTGAAGAGATTTGCTGAAATTCAAATTTGGGGAAATAGAGCAAAAAGGAGTTGAGTAGGCTTTAGCCGAATAGAGTCTACAAAAGTAAAAAGTTTGAATCTTTAATTTTTGAATTTTGTATTATTTCACTACATATACGGTGGACATTTGATGGCAATCATTTTATGTTATAATCTATAATTATTTTATATTATTTTTATGATATAAGATATGAAATAGTATTTATATAAATTATTTTTAATTAATTAAATTTGATAAAATAAATTAATTGCATAGTTCAGATTATATTAATCTCAGCTATTTTCGATATTTGAATTTTAACTTTTTATTTGGATAATATAAATATCATTTTATATAAATTTTATTTGATGAAGTTTCATAAAATGTCAGTGTGGGATTGAATATGTTAGTTAGACATTATAAGACAATACAATCATTTATAGTTTAAAAGACTATATTTGACTTTTGAATATTGTTTATGGCTTGAAATACCATATCGGGCTTTTGCGCATTAAACTGTTGAGCATCATTATATTGAGATTGAAAAGTCATAGTTGATTTGTGAATGTCATCTTATCTGAATTTAAAAAATAATAAATGGATTGTGAGCAATATCTCATATAGAGTTGAATTTGTATGATCTTAGCTGACTTATGAATATCATCAAATCATTTAAAACTTGAAAATCAAAACTAACTTATGAGCATCATTCATGTGAAGCTTAAAAGACCATAACTAAGTTCCGAGTATCAACTTGTATGGAGCTTGACAAAGCACCACTAGTCTGTGAGCATCACCTCGTCTAAAGCTTGATGGACCAAAACTGATTTGTAAGCATCATCTCATATGAATTTTGACTGACAACCTCTAACTTCTAAGCATCATCTCGTCTCTAGCTCGAAATGCCAAAAAATGAGTCACCGCATCATCTCGTTTGGAAAGTTAAATGACCATAACTGATTTTTAAACATCATCATCTCGTATGAAACTTGAAAGCATAAGTAATTTGTGGGCATTATTTTGTATGGAGCTTTAAATAAACTAAGTTTTGAGCATCATCCCGCATGAAGTTTGACAAGCCATTTCTAATTTGCGAGCATCACCCCATTTAGAACTTGATGGACTAATATTGATTTATGAACATCATCTTCTATGAAGTTTGACTGTTTGACTGATCACTTCTAACTTCTAAGTATCATATCGCTTGGAACTCAAAATATCAGAAATGACTGTTAATATCATCTCGTCTGAATATTAAAAGACCACCTCTAACTTTTAAACATCATCATGTCTAAAGTTTAAAAGACAAAATGTAGATACTTGCAAGTCAGATGTAGAGATAATAATGATGTCAAATGTGTACAACTCATAAACTTTGTAATAAACAACTCATAAGCATTCACAATAATAGATAAAACACATATAAGGAACTTTTCTTAAGAAAAAAGAATATACAAATGAGAAAAATACTAAGATGATAGATGTGGTATTCAATTATTTCGTATCAATCATCTAAAAAAACTATACGAAATTAACAAATCTTTTTTTCTATTTACATCTTTGTATTCTTCTAAATTTTTCAATCTTATATCGATTTTGTACGAAATCTCATAAAAAAAATAAAATTATATAGAAATATATTCATATTATTCCAACCAAAAAATATTAGTCAATTAATAAAAGGGATTGAGATTAATATAATCTGAATTATATACCATATATTTAATTTGATTATATTAAATTAATTAAAAATAATAATTTATACCAAAACTATTTCATATCTTATAATAATAAACAATAGTAATTATAAATTATAATGTAAAGTAGTTTCTCATCAAATCTCAACTAATTAATAGTGTATATATATATATTAAATCTACCAATTAGTAGAAAGTACGATCCAAAATCACTTAAGTTTAATGAATAATAATTTATTAATATATTATTATATTGTATATTTACATTACTAATAACTTTTTAATATACTCCCTCCATCCCATTTCAGATGATCCACTTTTCTTTTTAGTTTGTCCCAATTCAGATGACCAATTTCCTTATATGGCAAAAAATTAGAAAATAATAAGGGATCAATTAACTTAATCTAATTAAAGTCATTGATTTTTTATCTTTCTTCATTAATTTAACTAACAACTTGTTATCTGTCCTTCTCATTTATCTCTCCTTATTAATTCATCCACCAACTCCTTTTCTCTCTACTTAAACTTCATAATTAAAAGCTCCTAAAATACCGTGCCGAAATCCAAATGGGTAATTTGAAATGGGACGAAGGGAGTATTATATATCATACTACCACATTAAAGTTTGCTCTTAGTTTTTTAGGGAATAATGGAAATATGCAATGACTTTTATACTTTACATTTCCAAAATGGAATAATGAAAAAATTGAAATTTAATATTTTCACTAAAAATAAAAAAATAAAAAAAATCAGGAAATCGACTTGTTAAATGACCGACACGTTGTTTATTTATTTATTTTTAAAAAAAGAAAGAAAAGGAAAAAAACAAAATCAACAACCTTAAAACCCAGCTTCTAGTAAGCATTTTTCACGACTAGAATCTTCTACTCTCGCTTTTCACTCAGCAAACGGTGCAGGGGTGCTCTGAGGTATTCTCCTCTTTCCTCTCTTTAATTTGGTTAATCAAAACAATTTCGGTAAACTTGTTCAATTCATTGCGACGGCATGTGTTTTCCTATATTTATTTGTAATTTGATCGGATGAATTGGTGTTTTAGTTCGCCCCCTTTTTTTTCTCTGGACGATTGGGTTTATTTTTAGCTGATTTTTGACCTTCCTGTTGATCTTTTATATAGGATTGATCACCTGATTATGTTTGTCAATGCATGTATCGATTAAGGTTTCTTGAAGTTAGATTTGGTTTCAAAGTATGGTTGCATGTCTGTCCCTTGTAATGAAATTTCCGCCCCTTTTGAAGTGTTGAATCGCTTTTATAATGATGAGCTGAATAATGGGATTTAATCAGATTTTTATCCACTTCCTTTCTTATTTTCTGGGAAAAATCAGTTGTTGCGTAATGATTCTTGATGTGCAAGTATTGGCTAGTAAGATTGTCTCTTTGTTGATTTGCAGAACACACGAAACCATGGCGAAGGCTGTTGCAGTACTCAGCAGCAGTGAGGGTGTCAAGGGCACCATCTTCTTCACACAGGAAGGAGATGGTATTTTTTCATTTTCATCAAATAATCATGTAGTAAATAATTGCTAATAAAGTTTCTCATAGGTGCTTTTGCTGTTGTTTCCTTCGCGCTACAGGCCCCACGAACGTAACTGGAAATATTTCCGGCCTTAAGCCCGGGCTCCATGGCTTTCACGTACACGCCCTTGGTGACACAACCAATGGTTGCATGTCAACTGGTAATTTCTCTCGTGTTCTTCTATTTACTGACTAACGTGTGTGCAAAATTCTGTTGCCTGATTGTATACTGAAACTGTAATATTGTGGTTATTTCATTACTGGACAATTGGAACTTTGATATTCATATTTTGTGGTTTTCAATCTGTAGGGCCTCATTTCAATCCAACTGGCAAGGATCATGGTGCTCCTGATGATGAGATTCGACATGCTGGTGATCTTGGCAACATCACAGCTGGAGATGACGGTAACTAGATTTGTCATTCTTAAAAATTCTTGATGTTAGTCTTTCGAAAAATTAACGTGAAACAACAACTCATCCTTTGTATCTGACTAAAGAAGTAAGAGTTCTTGTCCATTAGCTTCCTTAAGTTAGAATTTATGCCCTAATGTTCGTCTATCCTGCTTTTAAATGTTCCAGGTACCGCTACTTTCACCATTGTTGACAAGCAGGTTGGTTTCCTCTCCACCCGTTTCCTGAGAGTTCTTGAAATGGTTCTATGGCTTGACTATCCGAAGCTTTTTGATTATTTTTGCAGATACCACTCTCGGGATCACATTCCATTGTTGGGAGAGCTGTAGTTGTCCATGCTGATCCAGATGATCTTGGAAGAGGTCAGTCTTCTCCATTTCTTGTTCTAGCCACACTAGCATTATAGCTTTCATAAGCTATTGACCTCCGGTTTCCTTAGTCATTTAGAACTATTATATAGAACTTACAAAGGAGCATTTAGATGTATGGTGGTGACATCAGCAGGACTGAGTAACAGAATTAGAAAGATATTATAATATGGTACCAGCTGTGCTGATCCTTTAATTCAAAATCATGATTATGTATTTTTCCTAACTAAACTAGCCTTGTTGCTTTTTTTTATGTTAATCTATTGATATCCGATTTTCTTGGTTCATTAAAACTATTTTAGAAAACTATACAAGAGGGCCCATCTCTATGTGTGTGTGTGTTTGCTTATTTGGTTTCTTTGTGAAATCATCATGGTGTTGCAACTAATGTGTGAAAAAATAACTTACGTCATCTTGTGGTCTCCCCCTTTTTTTCTTTCTTGGTTGCTACAGGTGGACATGAACTTAGCAAGTCCACTGGAAATGCTGGTGGAAGAGTTGCTTGTGGTAAGGAAAACAATATTGTGATCTTAAATTCCTAAGTTCTGTTAGCGAAATATTAGATTCTTAAAATCAATCTAAGGCCTTAGTTTTTGACCATCTTATATATAAAAACCATTTTATACGAACATTTTCTATATCACCACAGTCTACTATTGTTACATACCATGTGTTCAGATTATATAACCAACGGTATAAGATAGCTACATCAGCTTCCTACTCACAGTAATAACCATGTTGTGCAGGTATCATCGGCCTGCAAGGCTGAACACACCTGCCCGGAGGCTAAACACACCCGTCGTGTCCACTACCTCTATGGTTTATATCCTTAACCCTGGTTTCTTGTGAGTAGACACTTTAGTTTGCTACCTAGAGTGTTCCTAGAATCTTAATAAAGGCTTGTTGGAAGGATTTTATGCATTGCAATCGTATCAGTTGTACCTGTCTGCTTATCCAAATATTGTCTTCATCATCGTCATCATCATAATTTTGTGCTTGTTTATAAATTCAGCATCTTATTATATTTGTGTGGATCATTATTGTGTGCATATGAATAAATGGCATTATATTTGAATCATCATCGTCATCGTCATCTCTCTGAAACAAAACAATATCTGATATGAGATAAATTGTGGATATTACAAGAAATTGTAACCTCCACTTTATTCATATACAACTGTCTCATCCAATTTCAATTTAAAAACATTTGTCATGGACCCCACGCTGAGATAAATTTTCTATATTGTGAATTGTGATACTGTTTATTTGTTTTTCAATTCAAATTTCATATATTCTACATGCAATTCTGCTAGTAAAATAAATTATGCAACTATAATAATAAAATGAAACCACGCTTGAGGGAGTAAAATCATGTCGGAGAAAATCGTGCAAGATTTTAGTTGGAGGAACTCATGTCGGAGAAATTCGTGCAAGATTTTAGTTGGAGGAGAAGTATCTTATGGCTGAACCCGATTTCCTCGAATCTTGTTGAAATTATGCAGACTAAGAATTCGTTGCGCATCCACTTAGTCGTAATACGACTAAAAATACTTGAAAATGTATTCATTCTTGTTTTTATGTATAGTCATTACATAATATTTACCCAATTTTATTTTTGAATAAAAAGTAAAACTATTCAATCTAACAGAATAAATTCAACACATACTTAAAATATAAAAAATTTATATAAAATTTTGTAATAGAAACCACCAATTCAATATTACGAAGACTATAACTTTCTATAGTTAACGTAATAAATATACTTCTGTAGCGTGAGTATTCGAGTTGTATCTGTAATAAATATTGAAAAATATACTTCTGTAGGCAAAAAAAAGTATATATAATTACAACTACATTTTCATCGCTAAAAATATGTCTTTGTGCCCATTATAAATAATGATTTATTAAAAATATTAATAAGATATTTATTTTCATCAGCGGTATGTAAACGCACTCAGGGACGGGCGCAGAAATTTGTTATGGTATGAGTTATATATTCTAAATTTCGAGTTTGAAATCTTGAGACAATAATTTTTCCATATTTTGCTGTGATAATAGGGGCTTTTGTAAAGCAATTCATACAAAATATCAAAAATTCGACAATATTATATAAAAATTTATTTTTTTTAAACTTTATTGGACTTAAGCCCCTTACTAGTCTTTAATGTGGCATCCAATGAGTGCACTTATGACTTTACATTTTAATTCCTAGATATAATTATTGAAATGAAGCTAATTTTTTTGTTTGATTTCCTTAGTGTGTTTTCAATTTTTAGTCAAAACTTAAAAATATATAGTTTTGATTAAAAAAAATAAAAAATGCCCAATTAAAAGTATAATAATAAATCCAATTAGCATTGCAGTTTCGAGTGTTCACAAAATAATGCATCAGTCTACAAGTAATTTGGATTTATTAAAAGAAGAGGAATAGAACGTTTTAACTTTATCAACGCCGCTATTGATGAACAATTACAATTATTTTGATTTTTTTTTGATGGATTATATATTTATTTTCCATTTTTAATGAGTTTTAGCCAATTTCTTTTATGGGCATGTGCAAGTTCTTTTTCCGATCTGTTGAGTGGTGGCACTGGTGGGGCCTGGCGGCTGCAGACGGAGACCCGAGATTCGGACATTTTGTTAAGGTAGCTGGATCTGTAAACGGGTAAAAGGGTAAACGGGTCAGCCCATATTTGGCAATGTCTTTCACCAACCAAGCATGCGACCATTACTCTCTACCCAACAACCCAATCCCACCACCTGCCCCAACCACCCGGCTATATTTACACACACTACACGCACTATACTAGAAATTCTTGCTTGCATTGCTTTATTATTATATACACCCCGCAAAAAAACGTATTCTCTTCTCACCAACTTCTGCTGTAAGCTGGGCCATTAGTACCTATTGGAAAGAGCACATGGAATTCGTAAGCAGCACATCTTCCTTTCCCTTATTTGGCTGAATTCTGATTTTATCTGCGTCTTTTTTTGGAATGTATTTTAATCCCTTTTGGTAGCGGGTGCTAGACTTTCTTGTATTTTTTAATCTTGCGATTTTGAGCTCTACTGAACTGAGCTTTTAGTTTGTTTGGTTTCTTGAGGTGATATATAGAGACCCAAGTTTCAGTTTTTACCGATTGATATGAGAAATTTCAAGATTTGAGATATTCAAGATTGAGTTTTTTATTAAAAAATTTGGGAATTCTCAGGCCGTGGAATCTGGTGTGAGACCCAAGGAGGTGGGTGTGGGGATGGGAAAAAATCAAACTTTGATTTGTGCACCTATCATGGCTGACACGGTGGATCAAATGGTGGAGTTGATGCACAAGGCTAAGTTTAAGGGAGCTGATATTGTGGAGGTTAGGCTGGATCACTTGAAGAGCCTTGACCCTCGTCCCGATATTGAGGTGTTGATCAGTCAGTGCCCTCTGCCCACTCTCTTTACCTACAGGTTCATGACTAGATGCCTTTTAGTGAATGTATGTGTTTTTTATGTAATGCCAAATTGGGAGATATCTGTGAAAAGGAAATTTCTTGATTTGATTGATAAGGTTTCACTGTTTCATTGCATTTATATGCTTAAGTTGAGAGCAGGGCATGTTTGAGTTCTTTTGGTTACTTAATTGAGAGGATAAAGTGGGATGAATTTCTTGATTCAGCAACTAGAGCAGCTAGAGAAAGTAGATCATCTAAGTTGTTGCTTGAGTAAAACTTTCTTGCTCGTGGATGATTTGAGGCAACCAAGCTCACATTAGAAGTGGTTTTTCAAAGAACTTGCCAAAAAAGATCTTTGGTTTCATTTTCACTCATTTTTGGGAATTATGTATCTCATGCCTATTTCTTTGTAGTCGTCGTTTCTGTATAACATGTTTTTACTTTGTAGCTACAAAACATATATATATATATATATATATATATATATATTTGAGCACATGATTCATGCTTTCCTTGTAGACCTACATGGGAGGGTGGAGAGTATAACGGCGATGAAAACTCTCGTTTTGAAGCACTTCAACTTGCCATGGAGTTGGGAGCTGATCACATTGATATTGAGCTCAAGGTACCTTTTCACCGTGATTTTCAAATTATTGAGAAGTTCTATACTGATTTAATTTAGTCAATCTCATGGAAGCCACAATAGTTAGTCGAACTACATTGAAAACAAAGAAAACAAACCTGTTTCTCACTTCGTGGAAGTTTATCTCAGTCGATTCAGCCCAAGACTTTATTTTTCTTGGTGTGCCGATTGCTTATGTATTCTTCGTCAGTTCTAATATTATCCTATGCTAACTAATTTCTTAAAGGCTGCACATGAGTTCATGAATTTCACACGTGGGAATAAACCTGAAAATTGCAAAGTCATAGTTTCCTCTCACAACTATGAGTACACTCCTTCAGCTGAGGAGCTGGGAAACCTTGTGGCCAGGATACAAGCAGCTGGAGCCGACATAGTTAAATTTGCTACAACAGCACAAGATATCACGGATGTAGCGCGAGTGATTCAAATAACAGTTCATTCTCAAGTAAGTCCATAAGCTTCACAACAAGTTATATTCCAGAAATAGCCTGTTTTCATTTGCTGCCCTCTTGCTGTTGAGTCTATTTATGATAGAAGAAGAATGCGATCTTCTATGTTTTGTGTTTACTATCTTTTGACAAATTATGTTTGTTTCTCCATGTCTGCAAATTCACAGGCATGCTTTACCTTTCCTTTCTTTTACCTCCTTGCCTTAGTATTTCTATATTCCGTTTACCTTGAAGAGTTTTATGCTTGCCCGACTACCATTTTCTAAGCTTGAGGTATATATGGCTATGATGAAAGTTTTTTGAGTATCGCAGATTCTCAGTCTTTATCATTTAGTTTGTTAATCGTCAGGTACCGATTATTGCCATGGTTATGGGAGAGAGGGGAATCATGATGAGGCTACTCTGCCCCAAATTCGGTGGATATCTCACATTCGGCACTCTGGAAGAAGGAAAGGTGTCTGCCCCCGGACAGCCAACGATTGATGAGTTGACTAGCTTATACAATTTTAGGTCTATCGACACCGACACTAAGGTGTTCGGGATCATTGGGAAACCAGTCAGCCATAGCAAATCACCCAAACTGTATAATAGAGCATTCAAAGAAGCTGGGATCAATGGAGTCTATGTGCATTTGTTGGTGGACGATGTTAAAAAGTTTTTCGAGACCTATTCTTCACCCGATTTTTCTGGTTTCAGGTAAAGTCCTCAACCTATTCGTGGCTGGTTTCATCTGAACTCTCGTCTCTTTATTTACAGTATAATCAACTGTTACAGCTGTACCATACCTCATAAAGAAGTAGCACTTGCCTGTTGTGATGAAGTTGATCCCATTGCAAAGGTAGTTTATCGATGTTTTGAAGGCTTGTATGTTTCTGTTGTTTCGTCTAACATCAATTCTTGAACGTTTCCAGTCGATAGGGGCGGTCAATTGCCTCATCAGACGACCCGATGGGAAGCTGTTTGGCTGTAACACAGACTACATTGGTGCAATATCTTCGATTGAGATTGGCCTACAAGGTTCCTCTTTCGTTGATCAGACCCTGTTGCAAGAATTGAAGGTGTGGAAGTCTGATGCCTATTCTATTTTGCAGGATCTCAAAATGGTGGCATTCATATCGGGTCGCCCCTGGCTGGTAAACTGTTCGTGGTTATTGGCGCTGGAGGAGCAGGCAAAGCACTTGCCTATGGTGCCAAAGAAAAGGGGGCAAGGGTAGTGATTGCTAATCGGAGCTATGGTTAGGCTTCCTCCTCTGCCCTTAACACCTCTATCGTCTCATTAGTTCTGATCAATTTTCATCTCATCTTATCTCTTGTTTCTGCAAGATCGAGCTAGAGATCTCGCTGAGCTCGTTGGAGGGCAGGCTTTGACTCTGGCTGAACTAAACAGCTTCCATCCGGAGAGCGGAATGATACTTGCAAACACAACTTCAATTGGGATGCAACCAAACATTGAAGAGACGCCCATCTCCAAGGTTCGTTTCTTTTCCTCCCTAAGTTAAACACCACATCTCGTATCTACAAGAACGAGCCACAGAGACCAATCAGCACGTGTTTTGATCCGTCTTAGATGGACCCGTCTGCACACACTCACCATTTGCTTTGGATAAAGTCATAACAGTCTAATGCATCGACAGGAAGCTTTAAGATACTATGAGCTCGTGTTTGACGCTATCTACACTCCCAAAATCACACGACTCCTGCGTGAAGCTCAAGAAGCAGGCTCCAAGATTGTGACGGGAGTTGAGATGTTCATCGGGCAGGCCTACGAGCAATACGAGAGGTTCACAGGACTCCCAGGTAATGAACAACTTCACACTACCACTCATTCTTTTTTCAAGAACTGTGAGGAAAAGTCTCGTGTAAAATGGTCTGATGGGTCAATATCCGTTCCAAACACCATAAAGCACCAATAAAATAACAAATATGCCACTAAATATGGGCTTGAAATCCGGATATTGACCAGTCTGGCAGTCTTACACAAGTTTATATGAGAAATTATGCCGTTTTACCTCATTTTTCACGTTGTGATCACAGCCCCAAAGCAACTGTTTAGAGATATCATGGCAGACTACTGAAGAACGCGCTCTCTTTCGCCTCCAACCCGCCCGTTCACCCGACCATCTTATCTTCCTCCTCCTCATTCTTCTGGTAGTGAGATAAAAAAAATTAAAAAAACTATTCTTGTATCGATGTTTTTAACTTCGAAGAGATGGAGTTCGTCGATTTGAATCATTTGATCGTAAGTTTATGTTGTTGAAACTCGGAATTTTGTAAGAGGGCCTAGTTATTGTATAATTCTTCTTCTGCTGCTGTAATATGATACCAGGAATTGTACCATAATGGATGATTTCTTTTCATGAAAATTGTTAGATTCGTGTCTTGTGCATGTCTCAACACAGCATTGGGAGGGGCATAATTGTAAATACAGTGATGAACAAAGGCCCTAAACTATAAGTTTAGTAACAAATATATCTTAAACTATCGACAATACCAAACAAATGTCTGAACTATCAAATTTGTATCAAATATGATCGGAGTTATATTTTCCATAATGGAAAGATGATGTGTATTTTCGTATTTTTAATTTACTGCCGATCGAGCAAAACGTCGTTTTTGCCCAAATTTCTTAAAAAATCACGCTCGAACATTTGGAAATTGAGGAAATCAGGAAAGAATCTTAGTGTGTAGAACGAAGGAATAGAACCCCAAATCAAGCTCTGGAAATCAAGAGCATGCAACATCGACGAAGCAACATAAATTTTTGCATAACCCTCCTTTTATAACCTGTGCATCGACCAATTGTGCATTAAAACTCGTATCGTTCATCAGTAAGACTAATTTTGGTGGACGGATGGAGTATTTTATTAATTACTTTATCATGTCACCCAAATAAATGAAATAACTAATTAATATTGGACAAAAAAACCGTCATGAGAACCAAGTATTTTAACCAATTCTCCTTAACTAACCATTGCATGGCCAAATTGAGTATTTTTTGTTAATAATTTTTAAAAAAATGCTAAATTCATATAATATGTGTACATATAATTAGAAAATTTTATTATTTTACTATTTTGATTCTCTAACCATTAATATCAATGTAGATAATTAGGAATCCACTATTCCTCATAATAAATAAATAAATTATAATTCAAATCGTTCCCAATTATGTGTATTTAGCATTATGAGTATAATAGGAGATTCCTAATTCTTTATATTAGTATTTAGTATTAATGGAGAGAGAATCATAAAAATACTAAAATGACAATTCAATTATGTGTATTTAGCATTATTGTAACTTTTTTTGAACATATCATTATTATAAATTCAATTCTCTATTTCCTTTTTGAATTGAATATGATAATTATGGAAAATAATTAATATGATTTGGTTTTAGATTCCGAAAAATCTAATCTCTACAAGATAGAGTTTGTTTTGCTTGACATTACATATATCTATCTCTAATCTTTTTCACATTATATAATCACACCACATCATTAATAAGTTCTCTAAAAAAACTATCGAACTATGGAGTGAATGAGCTGATTAATATTCGATTTATTCTTCAAGCGAAATAAATTCACATCGATTTTTCCATTTTTTTCGTTTTCATATTAAAAAACAGATTCGGACCAACATTAATCATTATTAATAATTTGATAAAGTATTTAATAGATGCGTTTATCCTTCGTCCTTTCTAAAGTTTCCTCTATCTGCGCAGTCAACTCGATTTGTTAGAACAACTTCCATTGAGTCTCCGCACTCATCCTTTTTTTCTTTTTCCTTTTTTATAATGAGGATCAATAATAGTTCTCATTTACGCTCGTGGTGACTCGAACCCCCGCATTTATCCCTTGTTTTTCATTATTTGAACCTTTGTTCATCTTACATTTATTTTAAGGAAACCAAGTCACATAGCAATTATGCACATTAAAATCGACAGTTCTGTGCTAATCTCTCCACCTTCCTAACTAACTCCATAAATATTCTCGAAAACCCTATTTTCACAAGGAATTTTTTCCCAATGCCTGGAAAGAAAACAAACAGTCCTTATTTTCAACATTCAAGATTCCTCAAACAAAAACCCCTTAAATTCTGATCGTATCTAACACTCCGCCGCAGAATTAGTTTCTTGATGGAGACGGCGGCGGCCCTCCAGACCAAGGAAGCGGCCCTCCAGAAGATGAGAAACGGAGACTTTTCCGGCGCCCGCGAACTCGCCGTCGCAGCGCAGAGCCTCTCCCCCGGCATGGAGGGTTTTGATCAGATGATTACCGTCTGCAACGTGCATTGCGCCGCCAACGCAGGCAGCGGCGCCGACGGCAAGGACTGGTACAAGATTCTTGACGTGGCGGCGGAGGCCGACGAGGGCGCCGTGAGGCGGCAGTGCGGCAGGATGGCCGTGGCCCTCCACCCCGACAAGAACGGGCTTCCAGGGGCGAGTGAGGCCTTCCAGTTGATCGTCGAAGCGAAGGCCGTGCTCGGGGATGTCGAGAGAAGGAGGGTCTATGATAGCATGTGTAGGGCTAAGGCCATGGCTGATCAATGGGGCTTCGGTTTTTCGAAATTTCGAGATAATCAAGAGACTAATGGTTTTGCAAGATTCCGACGAGTAGGGTCGGGAGACGATGCTAGTAGAGTTTTTGAAGATGGTGAAGTTGAAATTATGGATTTTGGGTTTTCGAGATTTTTGAATTATGAGAAAATTGAATTGAGTGGCAATGGTTTGTTTGATAGTGGAGGGCCTACTTGGGAGAATGGGGGTCGGGGTCGGGGTCGGGGTAGAGGTCGAGGTCGGGGCAGGGGTAGAGGGTCAAAGCTAAACAAGCCGAGTAGTATCAAGGAAAAGGGGGTAGCATCACAAGATGCTCTTTTAGATGGTAGTGATCAGAAAAGTGGTGGAGTTGGAGTCAAGAGGCGTCGAGGTAGGCCTCGAGGCACAGGGTCGAAGTTGAACGAGCCGAGTAGTATCAAGGAAGATGGACTTAAGAGGCCTCGAGGCACGGTGTCAAATTTGAACAAGCTAGCAGCATCACAAGTTGAAAATTTGGACCTAGGATTTGCAGGATCTCTTTATGATGGTGGAGCACCTAATTGGGATAATGGTTTTTCAACATTACTAAATGGAGGTGGAGGGTCCAAGGCAGCACCGGTTGATGCTACTACTAAGAGGCCTCGAGGTAGGCCTCCAGGCAGAGGTCGTGGACGAGGTAGAAGCAACAATGTTGAGATTTCTAGCCAAGAGGAAGGGGAGATTGCTAGCAGACCCAAAAACAACGAATCTCACACAACATCTGCACCTGAAGCTGACAAATACGGCAAAATAAGGCCTGATTCAGAGATTCTCGAATACACAGATGCAGAATTTAACGATTTCGAGCAAGAAAGGAGCAGAGAATGCTTCAAAACAGGGCAGGTTTGGGCAGTATACGACACACTGGATGCAATGCCGAGATTCTACGCAATGATCAATGGCATCCTAGACGACCACAAGCTGGAGATCACGTGGCTGGAGCCTCTGCCTGAAGACGAGGACGAGAAGAGGTGGCTGTACCGAGGGCTGCCAGCGAGCTCCGGGAGGTTCAAGCAGGGATACAGTGAGGTGATCCAAGATTACGCCGTTTTCTCGCATCTAGTGAAGTGGAAGAGGGACCCCATTTTGAGGAAGGTACACGCGATCCGGCCTCAAAAAGGCGAGACTTGGGCCGTTTTCAAGAACTGGGACACGATCAGATCGCAGTGGCTTGATACAGGGATGAGGTTTGGGGAGGTCGAGTACGAGGTTGTGGAGATTATGTCGGATTATTATGGGGATTTTGGTGTGAATGTGGCGTTGTTGGATAGGGTTGAGGGGTTTGGGTGTGTATTTGGGAGGAAAGAGGGAAATTGGGAGGTGATTGGGGCCAAGAATAGGTTGAGCTTGTCGCACAAGATTCCGTCTTTCTCGGTGTGTGTTGGTGGCGTTGGGAGCTTCTTTGAGCTCGACCCGGCCTCGTTGCCGAGGCCGAGTTCGATCATGGTGTAGCATCATCTATGAGCTTGATTCCCAACTTCTTTGAGCTCGACCCGGCCTCGTTGCCGAGGCCGAGTTCGACCATGGTGTAGCATCATCTATGAGCTTGATTGTGCAGTTTGTTAAGATGTGTCGTCTTGAAATGCCTTGTTTTGTTATTAAAAATTTATGACCATTTAAATCTTAAATTACGACTAATCATGAAAACTTAGTATCGCTGTGTATATTGCGAGACGCGAGCTTATATTCAATGCCATATTCGTTATTTTGATATATTAATAGTGTCGAATAAATAACTAATTGGAAAATAACTAAAAGAAACTAAAAGGTAAATGTGTTATTGAGATTATAATATTAAAAAAAGGATAAAAGTTCCAAAAACTTGAAATTAAATAAAATATGTCGATAAATATTTAAAAAATTGATAAGCAGCAAATGGCAATAACATATTGAAAAAAAAAAAAAGAATTAGGGCTCGGTTTTCCCTCCAAAATCGGCAATTTGCCCCCAATTCCCATATTACGTGCGCCACCACTATCGCAATCACTCCCACTTTCGTCTCCACCAAATTCTTATTTTCTAATTATGTGAGTGTAACTCCATTCCGCATATGTCATTGCAGGATCTTCCCACACTTCCCTTTTATGATCATTGATGCTTTTTTAGCTTTATTTATATATATTTTGTTAAACAAATTTGTAGATGAATTGGTATGGGGACTGTTGAAGGAAGCGGCAACCACAGTGATTGCAGCCAGGAAAATTCGAATGTCGATTCAAGCGACGCCGCAACTCAGCAAATTGACAGTCAATTTTCTTCAGGTACTCTATTTCTTGATTCTTTTTTTTCCCCATTTTCCCTGGTTGTGGTTCATTACACCTCGGCATGCAGTGCTTCTTTTTAAAAAAAAAAATACTAATAATTATACAACGGTAAAGTTTGGACTACCACAGTATCAATGAGTTGGAAAAAGATTTGGGTTCTGATTTTCATTACTGGAGATTTTTATCTTTTCATAGTGAAGCTTAGGGTTTATGACCAAGATTTATGCTTTTCATGAAAAGATTATGGTTTTCAGGGCGATAAATCAATGTCCGATCTCTATGCAATTCTAATTCTATTTTATTTTTGGGGTCTTTTTAAAATATATATATATATATATATATATATATGGAGGACTATTGGTTAGGAGCATGCAGTTTGAATTGCTTTAGTCAATGTGGCATTACACAATTCAATGCATATTAGAGGAGATAACCCTTTGATGAATGGAAGAGCATTGATTAAGTGGTTGAGGGCTTATGGTTTATGTAGTGAGGAACCGGCTCTGATTATTTGGCTTCTATTATTTATCGAGTGAATTAATTTATTGATGGGTACTGTTTTGTTGGCATAAACTTTGTTGTTAAGCCAAGCAATAAAACTCTACTTTGACGTATTCTATTTGCACATGCATAGTGAATTTTGTTCACTAATAAGTTTTTAATCAAGAAAAAAGTTATTGCAGTTAGGAATACTTGTATTGGTTGCATTTCTTTATGAGTAACCGGACATTTTTTGTTTCTGTGGCAGGTGATGCTTTAGAAGGTGACGGAGATGATGATTTCCTTAACATCATGAATATGCCTTTTGATGATACTTATATATTGGAAGACGAATTTGAAACCCAAATGGCGGATCTTGCTGAGGAAACCCAAGTGGTGGATCTTGCTGAGGAAACCCAAGTGGTGGATCTTTCAGGGGAAACCCAAGTGGTGGATCTTGCAGGGGAAACCCTAGCGATGGACCTTGATGGGGAAACCCAAAAGGTGGATTTTGCCGACAAAACGCAAATGGTGGATCTGTATGAGGAAACCCAAGTGGTGGATCTTCCAGGTGAAACTCAAGTCTTGGATGAGTCGAATGCCAAACTTGATCTTGCTGAATGCAGACAAACAAATAAAACTGATTTCACATGTGAGACCCAAAGTCTATCTGAGGAACACTCAGCTAAAATTGATGGCAGTGTCTCCATTGAACTGGAGAGCACAGTGGACAAGGATTCTCCCAAGGAAGGTGAATATTTGAATGATGTCAAGCTATTGTTTTGTGTTCAGTTAATATTTCCATTGCTCCTTTATATCCCTATAACTCTAGCATTGTTCAGGACACCCATTTCGCCATATGATATCATCTCTTTCTCATTATTTCAGTATTAACCTGTTCAATTGGTTCTTGCCCTGTGCATAAGATATAACATAGAAGAGTGTCTGCTAACTTCACAGCAATATTGGAGATAGTATTCTTGCCTAATAACCTTTGTGCCAGTTTTGGCTCTGCATATTTTATATGTTTATCCTTGTTTTTGGCTTTAAGGTTAGCCTAGTTCAGATTATCTATGCATTTGTTGCTATGCATCTGTTCCTTTTGTTGGTCTGGCTGTATAATACGTTGTTTCAGAATCACCTTGCAGAGGATTTACGTCAATACGTGCTGCATCAATTAGGGCTTCTGGTTTGGCAGCCCGTGCCCGAGGAGCTAGTCATGGTTTGTCTACCACTAGGACTGATAAATCTAATCTGGAACAACAGACATCTGAACTAGACGGTCCATCTCTTGTTGGACATGTGTCGAAGTTTGGCAGGAAAAGTGAAGGAGATTATCTTGAGAATGACTACAATAGTGAAAGTGAGAGGATTTCAAACAGATACAAGACTGCTTGTACAGCTGTGCGGAAACTTTTCGGAGAGGATCAAGATGCTGAAGTTGATAAATCAGAAACTGAAATCAACCAGACAGATGATAATCATGATATGCCTGTAGTGCTTGCTTCTTCAAGTAGCTTGGCGGGTTTAAGCTACGTCGATTCTCAGGAACCAGGGGAGCTGTCACAGGCACGTGCACTTGAGGTTGTTGATAGGTTTCTTGATGTTAGTTTCATAGAACATGATGAAGGCGTTGGAAAGAAGGTTCAAGATGTAGCTAAACCAAAAGGTGTCTCTGCTGCAAAAGGTTCTCGAGATTTGGCCAAAAGGTCTACTCTCCTAAATACAACTGGAGAACGTGGGATTTTTGATTGGGATGATGCTCGTGAAGATGATGGTGGGGGAGAGTTTTTCCTGAAGAAAAAGGAACTTTTCTTCGAGAATGAAGCTCCAAAACTGAGATGCCTCACTGAACCTCGTAAATCCAAGTCTGTTAGAGATAGTGATAAAAAGGGGAAACCGTGCATTAAGAGTAGACTAGCAGGTTTAGTGTACTCAGATTCAGGATTGTTGCACAAAACAAGATCAAAGCAAAAATCACTTCATGGAGAAGAGGTGGTGCCGAAGAATATTATAAAGAATTTGGAAGAAAAGTTGCACGAGGTGTCTGGGCCTGAGTTGACAGATAATTGCACAGACAAGAACATTCCAGATATAATAGATATAGGTCCTGATACTCAAATGGCTGCTGAAGCTATGGGAAATTTGTGTTTTGAAGTACACTTGTCTGACAGCAATAAAAGTGGCGATAAAGCTGTAAGCAGCACGGGGAAAGCTACCGCACGAAATAAGTTGACAAATAGTATTGTTCGTCCAGAAGAACACTTGTCATATTCCACTAGTGTTGGAGTTGTCACTAGACAATCCAAACGAACAAAGAGGATCAGCACAAGAAACAGTACTATGTCCTCTATTGCAACAGATCAATGCAGAATAACAAAGACGAGAAACGATAGGGTGCTAGGGGAAGCAGAAGAAAGGATGTCCACAGTCGAAAATGTTTCCACATATAATGGAATCAAATTAACTGGTGAAAGGTCAGAGAAGTCTTACACGGAGGATCAACTTGATTTTTCTGTACCAGTGGCTCATCGAACTCGGAAATCCATGAAGTTAAATTATCCCAAAGTGCCTTCTAATTCTGTTAATGCCAAGGATGCGGTGAATGAACAGGTGAGTGCCCGTGCATGTGGGAAAAGGAAAAATGCTGTGACTATGACCATAGAGGAAATTAGGAGGGTTGGATTAACTCGTTTGAAGCAATCAAATAAAACATGTGTTGAGAAATCTAGTACTTTTGATATTGACACAGTAGGTAATCTACAAGGAAAAAGACCTAGACAAGAAATATCAGCTGATGCACGGCATAGTGGAAGGCTAACAAGATCAAGTAAGGTTGCCGTAAGTATTCCTTCAAATCCGGACAAAGATCAGTCAAATCAGTTGCCACCTCGCTTAGATTCAGAATCCAGAAAAATTATCTCAGGGAAAACTGTGAAAGCTAGAAATTCAAGGAATGCTGCTGCTGTATGTGGTGCTGATCGCCTTAATAAGAAATCAATTCCAGATGATGCTATCGGCACGAGCACATCTAAGCAAGGTGATGAGAAAGATTATGATGGGGCATCCGCTGGAGGTGAAGAAAGAAATGGCAGACCAGAAGTGTCACCAAGATGTGGAACTTCATATTCAACTTGTGCTACACCTATTACTCGTACGACACTGAGACACGATATATCTCCTATTTGCATGGGGGATGAATATCACAAACAGTCCTGCAGAAAGAACCTGTCTGCAATAGCTTTAATGAAAGAACTTGATGACCTACGCACTGGTTCACCAGAACCATGTAGTGGAATGAGAGAATCGAGGAAGAGGAAGGATATCACAACTATAAGAGTTCTGTTTAGCCAGCACCTGGATGTGGATGTTCTCAAGAAGCAGAAAAAGGTATCATTCTTTCATTTCTGGTCATCTTTTGCAACTTTTTATGTTAAGCAAGTTATTTAGCAAGATTTTTTTTACAGATATTAGCTCGACTGGGAGGTGCAGTTGCAACCTCTATGTCAGATGCTACACATTTTGTCGCAGATGAGTTTGTTCGCACAAGGAATATGCTAGAAGCAATTGCTTCTGGGAAACCTGTGGTTACTCGCTTGTGGATTGAAAGCTGTGGACAAGCTAGTTGTCTTATCGATGAGAAAAATTACATACTTAGAGATGCAAAAAAGGAAAAGGAGTTTGGCTTCTGTTTGCCAGTATCTCTGGCAAGAGCGTATCAACATCCACTTTTACAGGTAAATGCCCTTTTACAATAATGAGCTTATGCAAATTACAGTTTTCTCACAGGCATAATGCAGGGGCAGAAGGTCTTTGTTACTCCTAATACGAAGCCTGGTAAAGACATCATAGTCAACTTGGTCAAGGCGGTTCATGGTTTGGTAAGATATTGCCTCTTTCACCTACTTGCCGATTCATCCTGCTTATATTGTTCAGCTCTTCGTTTTTCCTTTTTTGTTATATTAAACATTTAGTTGAAAGCCTAAATATTTTTAGCCCTGTTCTCGTTTGAACTATTTCAAGATATGAATATGCATTATGAGTCAAAGAGCAGTTTGTAGAACTGCATTACTCATTTTGATTCTTGATCCTTTCTGCTGTCAGTAATTCCTTTGTTACATAATGCACACACCCTGATCTCTGAGCAGTCTATTATTACTCGGAAGAATGTGCGAGGCTTGGATTTAATCTTTTGTTTTCCCCTTTAAACCCCTAAACTGTTAAATCTGTGAGCTTTTCCTTTTGATACATCCATCCCATCCCGGATGAACTGCACTATAATTTGTCATATTTTCCTAGAAAATTGTTTTGTCATGGAATTTACTGATTCTCGTTGCATTGCTCATCAGCCGGTTGAGAGACTTGGTAGATCTGTATTTAAGGACGAGCAACTTCCAGACGATTTGTTGATTCTATCTTGTGAAGAAGATTATGATGCTTGTGTTCCTTTTCTTGAGAAAGGTTGGTAATTCCTCCCATGCGCCATAACTGCCACCCTAAAACTAAACGAACAAGCTTCTCATCAGACGATCATTGCAGGTGGCACTATCTACAGCTCGGAGCTGCTCTTGAATGGCATAGTTAAACAGAAGCTAGAATATGAAAGGTGTGTCCCAATTAATCTCAGTTGAGTTGCAGCTACGATTGTTTGCCAGTGTAGTTTCTTTTGCGTTATGTGTTTACACTTGTTCTACATTGGCAGGCATGGCCTCTTTGCTGATCATGTTAAGAGGACTAGATCAACAATGTGGTTGAAGAAGACAAACAAGTTTCTTCCTGTAACGAAATGAGGTTGGTTCTTACTAGGGGCCAGCTCGTCGCTCGTTGTTGCCAGTGTGCTGTGTAGCGTATGTAATGTATTGTCGAAGTTGGTCTCACACTTCCACATGTAGAGAGATGGATTGAGTATGTAAATGAAAGCAGCCCTGTTGATATTGTCTGCAAACTGATCAATCCATTATTTTCGTCTTTTTCGTTCCATTTTGTGGTATTTGAGGTTGAATTACTTGATGAACTGAAGTTGCAAAATGGATCCATCAATTTTCAAACATATCATTTTAAGCTTGGTTAAAATGCAGAAAATTGAACTTTTTTTAAAGCAAAATTAGTGTATGCTGTTGAGTAATGCTTTCATCATCAACTCCAGTAGGTTCGAAAATCCCTATCAAAATTGTATAAATTTAGGTATTTAATGAGTAATTAACTAATATTTCATTGTCAACAAAAAAACATACCATAATTACCTTATTTGACATCTAAAAAAAATCATACCACTTTTCTTTTGAAGACATTAACTCCATACTTTTATTTACAAACACCTCTTATATACAAAAAATCACACTTATTTCTGCATAATTGCACTCTTAATAATACTTTTATCACATACACCAACATCCACCAATTATTTTCTTAAAACACATACATCCACCAACATCCACTAACTATTTTCTTAAGCACGTGCCAGTTAAACGGAGGGAGTACTACATAAGACTTGATCTTGAACCAAAATAGCATTTTGTTGATAATCATTAGAGCATGTAGTAAATCACCACAACAATTCCCCTAAAAAGAAGAAAAAATTACCACAGAATTACAATAAAATCCATCGCCAATTCACATCTCTAATGCTTTAACCAGCAGCTTTTCACAGTGAAGCTCAAGCGTGAGCAGTGACAGTTATCAATGCAAAATGCATTCAAATATCTCACTGGATGCTTGAAATACAACACTGCGCTCAGCACAATCTGTACGTTCTTCAATACTCTAGCCTGCGAGAAAATCAAGAAGCGCAAATCTTATTAGACCACACAAATGAGCATAGAGATCGAATTCCACAACAATCGATGTTTTTGAATTTTATCTAGTGACTAGTTCTTTAGTGGAAGCTCACTATCTGCACAAACTCATCGAATTCAGTTGATTTCTTTAGCGAGCAAGGGGTGACATAAGGCTCGGACTCTTCATAGCATACGTAGGGTAAAAACGGGCTCGAAGCCATAGTTCCTTTTCCTCAAAATACATTCTTTGCCTCTCCTACCTATTTACCTATTTTTTCTAAAACCAGGAAGAAACATCAGAATCAATTATCATACAAGATATAAATTGACACTTAGTGTGAGTTTTTCTTCTGAGAGGGGCCTTTCTTTAAACTAAAAATATTGAGAAGAAGAAACTGGTAATCACAAGTGTGAAACATTACCGTGGCTGGTAAACTAATGACCGGTTTGGGAGTACTGTGGATAAGAATAGCCACCGGCAGTTGCAGAAGCAGCAGAAGTTCCTGGGGGATTAACATTGTACATTTGAGTAGTATTAGGTGGTGCACCGCTAGAGCTAGGGGGTTGGCCTCCTCCTGGAACTGGTGATGGGGTACTCGTACTTGGTGGAGGTGGAAGCCCACTGGTTTGTGGAGGCAACGAAGGAGCAGGAGGAGGCTGCATTGGCACCATAGGAGAATTTCCATAACCTAATACCAATCACCAAGTTAAATTGAATACGTCATACATTTGTTTATCACACATTCTATTCATCAAATTATTTAAAATTCCCATTTTTAGTCCCTCATGATATTAAACCGCAAGGGCAAGGCCGAGTTATATTTCATGATCTAGAATGGTCAACATGCTTCTATTGTCTATGTTGCCAAAAACACACTTCCAGAATTTCCCTCGGATCATGATCTTATCACAGCATGAAAAAATAACAATAGACTATGAAACAAAGAGATGAATAGTATGAGTAATTGCTTTACCAGGAGCACCAGGAACAGGTATTGGCAAAATTGGAGGCCTCATACCAGGGACCATCTGAGGGGGTCCCGGAAACATAGGAGGTGGCATGACAGGTAGGCGCGGCCTTGCTCCGGGAAAAGCAGCAAGATGTTGGTTATAAGCCGCACCAATCTGTTGGTATACTACTGTCTGCCCAAGATGTTCCTTGATCTTCTGATCAATTAAAATTTGAGTTTGTTGTTCCTCAAACTTTTGGTAGTAGGATCTTATGTTTGCCTGGACACCCTTATATATTAGTTGCCAGTGAAATTGAAGATAAAGTAAATTATTCAAGACGGTTGTAACAGTAATGCTCTACTACATCACCGAGAGATATACCTTATGTTTGTAGCCAGCATTATGCTGCTTTCTGACAGAAGGCTGAAGAACAGGAACAAAAAGAAAAAAAGAAAAGGAAAACTAGTCACTACCAGCAAAAGCAGCACAATACAGACAACCAGCTACACAAAGCATTCAGAAATTTATTAGAACGAATGCAACATCAAGTCAATGAAGAACTTGCACAAAAATCATCAGATTAGCTGCAATTCCAGCAACATGTATAACTATTTAGTTCGAGCCAGAAAATCCACCATTTCTTAAAAGATCTATTTTTGCAATGCAATTGATGAAAGCTGAGATCCAAACTTTGTGAAACTAACCATAACACATTCATGATTTAAAAAGCGCATTCCGGACCCAAAAATGTGTTTCTGGCATTCTCTAACAATGCCTTCAATCACCAAATTATAACTGATATATCTAAATTTAGGGCTTACTCAGTCACTACCATATCAGAAATCAATTGAGCTGAACCCACACAAAAACAGAAAAAATTAGAATAAACTTACAGAATCATGAGTCAAGTAAGTGTCGCAATAATCACAGTAGTACCTACAAACAACGAAAGATTATTCAGCACCCGAGAAACAATACTCCCAATAATCTACAGACTGAACCACACAGACGAAGACGAATACCGCGGCATTAGCGAGAGAATTTCCGATATATCCGAAAATAATGAAAATCGGTGAAGGAAATTAAATCGAATTGAGGTTCGAGTGGGTTTTGGGGGGAAATTATAGGGTTTATCGCTATAGAGAGATAAACAGAGAATAGCTTCGACAAACTGATGGGTCGGGCTCAACCCGCCACCTCCAACTTGGGTCGGTCCATTCCGATGGCTGTAATAAGCGGGTTAAATTATACCTTCGTGTCGACAAGGTAAGAAATTTTATGGGATAATTATTATTTAAATCATAAATTTTCGTTATCTCCATAACTTTTGAAACTGAAAAATAAAATCATAACTTTTGACATTTTCTCAACTATTCAAAATTCCAGTGAAATTGGTGGTGACGTGTCAGCCGGAATTTCCGACGTGGACAAAACGTTTGTTTTTTAAAACGATGTCGATGAAATAATTGTCATTTAAATCATAACTTTTCGTTGAAATTTCAATATATGAGATAATTGAGAAATGTCAAAAGTTATGATTTTATGTTCCATTACGGGATTGACTTAATGGCAATTATCCCAAATTTTATTATACATTTTTATAGCTAACTATTTACAAATTTTGTAATTTACGAAAACTTTGTAATTTTGTTTTTGAAACACTATTTTATTATCGATATCACTTTTATATCATTTATGATCATGCTATTTTAGATGTGTTTTTTTTATTGATATGATTCGTGTCATGATAGAAACCGACATCGAGATCGAAATCGAAATCGAAATCGAGTGAAGCTTTAAGTCCAATCAATTACCACACATTCAATTATGTCCCAAATATAATGATTTTACTATGTTATCTATCTATAAGGATGTAGGCTACATGGCAATTTGGCTCGACTTAGAAGGCGAAGTAGAAAAAAATGTCAAGTTATGTATCTCTGATTACTGGACATGATCTCTAAAGCTTCTGTGGGTGTCCAACTCCCTAGTATATTGAAGACCGCGGCCAAGATGCACGACGGCGTTAGCCCAGCTTGCGTCAGCTGATCGGCCGGAGCTCCGTGGTCGATATATCGATCGGGAAGAACCAGTGGCCTCCACTGCAAAGGTAAGTTTCATCATAAACCAAGTGAAGATGCGCTAATTTGCAAAAAGGGTTCATTTTAAAAGGTTGCAGTTACAAGATCCTCGTTTATACCTTCAACTTGCCATCAAGAAGTCCATGGAGCGCCAAGAAGTGAGCAACGTGTGATCCGAAGCCGCCGACCGATCCTTCCTCGACCGTGATGAGGGCATCGTGCGTTCTAGCCAAGCTCCGGATGAGAGGTTGGTCGAGCGGCTTGCAGAAACGGGCATCCGCAACTGTCAGCCGCAGGCCATGGGGCTCAACCAGTGCAGCCGCAGCTAAACAGCTCTGGACGGCTGCTCCGTAGCCCAAGAGCGCGACTCTCTCGCCTTCAATCAGTATCCGGCCCTTACCAACCTAACCCAACACAAGGAAAAGCGCGTCAAGGAGCCCGGTATTTCATCTCTACAGAGGCTACGAGTGATGCAAATACCTCAAGGGGAACACCTTTGTTTCCCGGTGGCAGCTCCACGCCTACCCCGTTGCCTCTAGGGTAACGGAAGCAGCAAGGACGGTCGTCTATGGCAGCAGCAGTGGCGACCATATGGCATAGCTCGGCCTCATCTGAAGGAGCCATGACCACCATGTTAGGCAAGCAAGCCATGAAAGTGACATCAAAAGCTCCACAATGTGTAGGGCCATCCCCTCCAACCAAACCAGCCCGGTCCATTGCAAACCTCACCGGCAGCCTCTGCAGATCAACGTCGTGCACTACCTGATCATAAGCCCTTTGCAGGAAAGATGAGTAGATTGCACAGAATGGTTTGATGCCCTCACATGCCAAACCTGCAGCAAATGTGACAGCATGCTGCTCTGCGATCCCAACATCGAAATTCCTACTCGGGAACCTGTGATTGAAGAGGTTCAACCCGGTCCCCCCTCCCATTGCAGCGTGGATGGCCACCACATCCTCGTCTACTTCGGCCTCTGCTATCAACGCCTCTGCAAAGCACGTCGTGTAAGGCTGTGCCGGAGCATTGGCCTTAAATTGCTTCCCTGTTGCTACATCAAACTTGCTCACACCTGCAAAGCTAATCAAATCAAATCCAATCAAAATCCACCAACAATTTGTCGTCTGAAAACTCACTATGATACTTGTCTGCAGCTCGTTCGGCATAAGGATATCCCCTGCCCTTGTCGGTGACAACGTGGATCAGCACCGGACCTGTTATCTTAGTGTTCTTAACTTGTGCAAGAATTGCTGTAAGGTCATGTATATTGTGACCATCAACGGGGCCGATGTAGTAAAGCCCGAGCTCCTCAAACAGTGTGGAACCGGAGCCACTGACCTTGGCAACTTCTCGTATCTCTCTGAGAGGTCGATTGGACTGCAACCTGCTCAAGGCGTGACTCAGTGCTCCAACGGGAGGACTAGGCCCATCTAGATTAGCAGTCGGTAAAGAGACTTGCTTGTTGTCATTGAGAATAACGATCATATCAGAGTCAAGATAGCCGGCATTGTTCATTGCTTCGTATGCCTGACCAGCCGTCATGGCACCATCGCCTATCACAGTAACTACATGATTTTTTCTTCCTTTCAGATCCCTTCCAACAGCCATCCCTATTCACACGAACAAATCCAATGATCAAAAGGCACAACACCCAAAAATCTCATCTATTCCATCACTATTTCTCATGATTCTTGCTAGAATCATGATCATACCTAATCCTGCAGAGATTGTCGTAGAACTATGACCAGCGCCAAAGCAGTCGTACTCACTCTCAGACCGCTTAGTGAAGCCAGAGAGGCCGTCTGTCTGTCTCAAAGTCGGCATTCTGTCTCTTCGTCCAGTTAGAATCTTGTGAGGATAAGACTGCAGCAATACAAGATCACAACAAAGACTCAGAAAGCACAAAAAGGTTTGTATGCCACCCAAAAGAAAACACCACCTGGTGGCCAACATCCCAAAGTATTTGATCCTGAGGCGCTTGAAACACATAATGAAGAGCCACGGTGAGCTCAATCACACCGAGGCCAGAGCCAAGATGGCCCCCCGTTTTGGAGACGTTGAAAATAAGATCGGATCTCAGCTCATCCGCAAGTTGTTGCAGTTCCTGCCATAGATCAAGTTAACTATACAAAAAGGAAAAAATCGAGATCTCAAGATGAAATTAATCAAGCAGATTTTGGTGAGAATGTAAAGGTGTTTTTATACCTTTAGTGAGAGATTTTTCATGTGGATTGGATAGTTAATAGTGTCCAAAAGAGGAGTTGGAGGCTTCTCTGAGAAATACTCCCCTCTTTTTGAAGATGCACAAATCCCACTTACACTTCTCTTTGCCTTTCAATTTCAACATCACAAACACACATTTTTCAATAAACTTATAACAATTCTTGGAAAGCAGCTTGAGACAAATGTTTAATCACTGTATGCAAAAAGGATATAACCACATTATAAACCAAAGTTACAAAGTTGATAACAATTCAAATGATCTTGATCAGCAAACATGAGAAAATTACATCTTTGGAAACTTTTCTCAAAGATCCCAAAATCAGTGTTGCTTTAAATGATGAGAAATAGGAGCAGATTTCAGACCTTGCAAGAAAAGTGAGTGTGTTGCAGCAGCCAGTTGTTGGGCCATTGAGCATCTGCGCCCATTCCCTTGCTCAGACTCCCAGAAAAGGAGAGTGTGCTCAGAGCCATTAGAGAGAGAGAGAGAGAGAGAGAGAGAGATAGAGGGAGAGAGAGAGAGGGAGAGCGGGAGAGTTTTATAAAAGCCAAATCACAGAAAGCTAAACAGAGATTATGGATATCAGTCGCTACTTTCTTAAAAAGATTGCAACTTTATTAACTAATCACACATAAGTGTTTGAATAACTGATTTTTCAGTTCCAATGCACAAAATCTGATCTTGGTTAATTGCATTTAGAAGAAATCCCACTTGAATGCTGACAACTCTGTGTGCGTGCTTGAGAGAGAGAGAGAGAGAGAGAGAGTAATTTCAAGGATTCTCGAAGAAACAAGAATTGGTGTGATTCTCTCTCTTCTAATGGCCTTCTTGCACAGCACTAAAGCTGACAATGCAGTATCGAATTCACTTGTTTGAGGATTTATAGTGTGATGGCGAGAAGCAATGTAGTGAGGTGGCGCCCTCTCCGTTGGCCACGTCAGCAGCCGCCACAAATTGGATAGATACACACTAGGGGAGAAAACATGGGTGTCAAACAAGATTTATGATACGATGTTGACGCTGCTATGTTCTTGGACAATGATTGATTTCGCTTTTACGCCCTGTTTGATAGATAGGATTAGGCCATGTTAGGATAAATAATATAGATCCAACAGTGTATTTGTGGTGTTTGGTAGAACATATAGGATTTTATTTCGGCCCATCGGCCGAGATAATTTATCGTGGCCCGCTCCAGAAACGGATGAAACAGCGTCGTTTCTTACTTAACCTCACGACACACAATCGCACCAAAAGTGGTGCGATTGTTTATTGTTTGTCCCAGATTTCCCCTCTGCCTCTCTCACTATGCCCCTCGACTCTCTCTCTCTCCGTCTACTGCATCTCTCTCTGTGGCCTACATCTCTCTCTGGCCCTGCGACTCTCTCTCTTCTTCGAGGCGGTGGCAACCGGCGGTAGTGGTTGCCGTCGCACCATGGCCGCCTTCGTTCTCGGTTGTCCGCTGCAACTCTCTCTGGTGTTCTCTGACCACCGCCGTTTTCTCTTGTTTTCAGCAACTTGGGACGGTTGAATATTCTAATATTGCCAACATATGTAGTTGTGGACATTTCTGTGTAGGGATATAGGACTCATTATTTAGTGATTGTGTGAATAACGAATTTATTTGAAAGATTTAATTGATATGTATTGGAAAAAATGAGTAGATTGTTGCTTGTGTGGATTATGGGGTGATTGCAGACTCTTCCAACGTTATAAAGTTATCGTTATGTACTTGACAAAAATTTCAAGATAACATTACATTCATATATATATATAATATGGTATCGGATCGTGGAACCAAAAAAAGACAAGTAATTAAATTAGAATTCTCGTGACAATTAAATTTTTCAATATTTCAATTAACATACCTGATTTTTTTAATGAAAACATATAATTTTTTAATTCTTTTTTTTTTAAACCAAAACGTCATTTTGATCTCACATCCGCAGGTTATCGCCATTAGCATAGAATGCAAGCAGAATGGCGATAAGAGAACCTGATATTACTGAGAAAATGAAAATCCAAAAACCACAGTTCCTCCATATCAGGTCCGGCAAAACAAAGTCAAACGTTAAACATACAAACTAGCAAACTAACGAACACAGATCGTCCTTCATTTACATGCTCATTGTCGACAACCTACGCGAGGATGCCATGCTCGAAACATCCCCAAGACGCTAAGAAAACCAAACTCGTGACAACAGAAAAACTGAATGGGTCTTCAGCGACGGCTGCACAGCACGAAGGAAATATTCATAGTAAGGCAATGGATTGAACTGCAGCAGTGTTTGGTTTGAGCAGAAATTTGAGCAGTTGCAAAGGCAAAAGGCAAAATGTTTATCTTCAGTTTAACAGGAAAAATTAGTACCCTCATTTTCAGTTCAAGACATCAAAATCAAATACTAAATTCCTCTTGATTTGTCC
Organism: Monilaria moniliformis; assembly: GCA_034509125.1. Lineage (NCBI taxonomy): Eukaryota > Viridiplantae > Streptophyta > Magnoliopsida > Caryophyllales > Aizoaceae > Monilaria > Monilaria moniliformis. The sequence continues at coordinate 37,256 of JAYDZE010227636.1, forward strand.
AAGAAAACCAAGCAAAGAAATTAAAAATAAAAGAGAACAAACCTGTCCGGACTCAAAGAATTTCTTCTTGGAGTCGGGGATCTGCTCCCTGCATAGCCAGTATGTCCATTTTCCCCAGGATTTGGGGAATGAAGGCTCGGCAAATGACTTTGCTCATCAATTGGGGAAACAGATCTCAAGAGAGGTCTGGAACGCCTCTCACTGGACCTGTAACTTCTGTCATCCTTCGGAGAAACTGATCTAGACATAGATCTCGATCTGTGTCCAGAGTAGCGGCCATCACTGGCTCTGTAGCCCCTATGTCTGTTAAATACAATATGGTAATAAGAAAAAAGTTGGCGAATTATTAAATATTTATCCCCCAGCATTCAACACAAGATAGTAAACATATCGTGAATCACTTGGCACACACTCTGATTCCCGTACAACGTATACCTGTGCAACCATTTTATTAGACAGACTCCACAATTTAATTTCAACTGCACCAGTAGTGGAAAATTTAAGAGCGACCCTCACAGGCTCACAGTACGATGAAACAAGAGAACCTCCCTCGGAATATCTAATGATTGAAGCATGACCTTTACCTGCATCTTTTCCCGACTTTGTGAAAAACTATAAACTTTGATCCACTCATTGTTTAAGGCTTTATAGCAGTAGTTCATCAGCATCTCAAAACTTGCAAGCTGTCCTTGTGCTGACACTTAGAAACCTCATCTTATCTTTTTCATGGGCAATTTCACCACACTTCGTTCATAATAACTTTGAAAGGCTTTGCTTCTTTGCAGATGAGTTCTTTCTTGGCCAACTATTTGTGCAACATTAGGAAATAAATCTTAAAAGCTAAACAAAAAATAAAAGAGGATCTCTAGTCCTGAAATCATTTCACACATTGATCATACCAACGTCAGCTCGCTATCCGACGCAAGGCAAAGCCTTACAAGCCCAAAGGCATAAACAAACATAATTCCGTGGATTTTGAAGATTATCCATGATGAATTGCAATTAGAAACTTCTGGAGACGCATGGACAATTATGTAAGCTTTGACTTTAAGATATTAGTCTCGAGTTCTTTATACCGCTCTTTGTCAATTAAGATCTGCAGAGATAAGGCCATCAGCAGATTTTGTCATTCATATCCACTGAAAGACATTCAACTTAAGAGAAATTCAGATACAGCTCCAAGAAAGTATAGTGACAAGAGATTAGACTTGAGTCCCTGGGGGTGGAAGAACTAAGAATGATTCTACAAAAATCCTTCATAAAAAGTTTTAATTGCGAAGAGAAATTCCTAATTTGAATAGAAAATGTTTTACATTTAGCAACAAGCCAACATATTTGCTGATGAAATATATCCTAATTGATCAAAAAATCCCCATTAATACTTTGAAAAAATATCACAAAATTAACAAACCTATCTTTCAGATCTTTAGATGACTAGGATTTAAACAAACTTAGTTTCAAAAGAAATGTGAAGAAGCTGGTAAAATGTACTTAAGAAAAACTACGTCCAAGCTTTGACATCCTCTTAACCCCAAAAGGAAAAGGCAACAGAATCAACTCCAACACTATAAAAAAGCATTATTCAAAATAACTACCATGTCTAGATGCCCTGGGTATGTGGCTGACATTGTAACATTCATATGGTGCTCAGAAAAATACAGCCAATGAGTTAATAGATATTCCCATCAGATGGTATGAATGGCTAGGCGTGACATCAAATGTGGTAATCACATAATACTACCACAAACAATCAATATTCAAGTGGGTATTTCTGTATTCATTCAAAATGAAAAATTAAAGGCAAGACTTAAAAAACAGACCTTGAATCATGGTGCCTTGCTGGAGAGGGGGAGTGTGATCGAGCTGCCATTTATGAAACCGCAACCACTCAGAAAGACAAGTAAAACATCAAAAGTTCATGCAT
>JAYDZE010227637.1:0-20275 GCA_034509125.1 Monilaria moniliformis
TATATATATATATATATATATATATATATATATATATAGAGAGAGAGAGAGAGAGAGAGAGAGAGAGAGAGAGAGATATATGTAATTAGATCTAAACCATTTCGTATTGCAAGAACTGAGACCAAATACTAATCATTGAATTTGGAGATTGATGGATACACTTTTAACACATGGCAGCAAGTTTTGGCCTATTTTGTTTCCATAAGGATATATACATAATTTGTCATTATTTAATGATTTTTCAGATATAGTAATATCATTTAGATACGGATGCAATTTTAAGTATATTTCGGATATGGTAATATCTTTCAGTCATAATTTATACATTTTTACAGAGTAGTTCGTCGACGTAACATGGTGATATGTATTAGAATGAACAATGATTATATCAATGTAACATGATTTTTCTTAGGACCCTATGATATGAAAATATTTAGATACTTATTATAATGGTATACTAATTGTCATATAATGATATGTATAGCCGCAATTAATTATGAATATAATAATATATTTGGATTTTTATTTTTATGAAAATAATATGTCGTTTTATGATGATATACTAACTGTATTATGATGATATGTATCGATGAATAATAGTGATATTTATTAGTCCGAATGAAGTGTATTGATGAACCTTATGCTATCTAGTAGTCTAAATAATGATATGTATTGGTTTGAATAAATATATGTATTAGTCTGAATAAGTGTAATCCTTATGCTTTGTTGGGACTTCAATAATTGGAAAATATAATGATATGTATTGATGAATACAAATGATATCAAATAGTCTGAATAATGATATGTATTGGTGTGAATAATGATAAGTTTATTGTCGATATGCTTTTCGTTGCAGGCTTTCTATGTTGACCGCGTAGTCCATCGTCGGAGAACGGTCGTACGTTGCTACCCTATTATTAAGGGATAGACATGAGATATGCTGAAGAATGATGAAGAGAATGCTAGAAGATCATGTGCAGATATGATGGATTAATTGCTCCCTTGTTTTTGCAGTAATAACCATAATTAATTTTTGCAATTTTTGCATCTTGCTAATTTTACCCTTTAATGATATACTTGAAAATGAATAATGCTCCATATTTCAGCAAAATCTTGTGTGTCCATTATGTAATCCTACTAATTATATTATGTCTTAGTTATGCATTTAGTATGTGGTCACATCCTAATACATATATATATGATAGTGATGCTTGGTTTGATAGATTAGACAACATTGAGTCTTATGAATGTTAATTGATTGGGTAGATACGGTCCGATACTTAATCTTGGAACAATGCTATGTAGGATTAGTCTTGGCTTATGAGTCTTGGTTTTTCTCCTATAATAAAATTAATCTCGAATAATTGTGGATCAATTCAATCTCATATATTTTCAGGACAATTTAATATCAAGCAACTGAGCACCCCCGAGAACATAGAATCACTACAGAATTTATAACAATATCATTTCATAAACTGTTGGAAATCATTTAATTATAAAAATTCGGATTTAGAATTGATGGAGACTTCTCCTTCAACCCCTTGTCCTAAATAATTTCGTTCGGATCGAAAGCATTTCTACCTTTTCTCTAGTACTATGTGATCAAGATTTTAGAGACAATGGTTATATGTAACACAAAAAGACTTATTCCCCTTTATTCGCCGATTGTTTCCGAAAACTAAATGAATCTTATGAAATTAATGTTGATTATCAATAGATACTATAGAAATAAAATTAATTATGTCGTATATATTTTCATCTTAAGAAGTTGATATAAAAAAAGGATTAATAACATATAGAAAATTGATAAATAATAAACATTGATTTTGACGTCATTTCATAGTTGGGCCAAGTAAAAAAGTGAACTTTTTTTATATATGTATTTTGACCTTAGGCAAATAGATTTTCAAACCATATTATTCTTCATATTCTATATTCTTATAGCTATATATGACGTGAAGAAATCAGCGTATCTTAATTCTTTTTAATTAGCCGAATTTAATTTCGAGTAGAGCTATAGGGAATTCATAAAATAGATTGACATAATAGTTACCTTGTTCTTTTTGAAGAAAATGAGACGGTGAATTCATAATATATCCTTTTATTTATTATAAATAGATTTATGATTTAATATTTAAAAGATTAGATAATAAACTAAGTTTAAAAAATTAATTAATCTATATGCGATATAATATAGCCTGTATTATTTTAATCAATATCCCTCCTATAATAAAATAAGTGCTATGCTAATATTTAAGTGAACACTCCCTTTAGCAACGATATATACCTTACAAAAACAAGTTAAATAAACAGGATAGATATATTGAATCCAATTCCATGGATTCAATGTCAGTACACATTCTCATTAATATGCATCTAATCTGAACCCTTCGTTTTGTGTCGGATTGTAAATAGTCTATGATGGAGCTCGACCCGAATTAAGAACCGTAATTCTTGCAGTTGCAGGCACTCCAATAATATCTCTAGCTTCTCCGACGTTTAAAACTGTAAGGCCATGTTTGATATCCATATCTAGAGAAATCAAGAGTAGATAAGATAAAAGATAACATATCTTGTCTTACAAGATAAGGAAATCTTGAAATATTGTTTGATATATGAGATTAAAAAAACTTAGATATCATAACTAGATGTTTGGTAGGCTTGCTTAAATTCATGATTAAAAACTACTTGGACCTTTTTATCCTTAATAAGATTTAAAATTTTCAAAATTGTCAAATGTGAAAGAGGGCAAGAAGGGAAAATGGTATAAGTTAATCTTGGTGGAACTCTCAAGTAAGATAAGTTATCTCACCACTTAGGTGAGATAGGTAATCTAGGGAAAAAAGTGATTTTAGCACGAGCCTTGCTTATATCTCGGGCTTTTAAGATTAGAAATCTAGGATACCAAACACTTAAATAAATATAGATATGACTCTTATCTTGGGCTTATCTTATCTATCAAATACGGACTAAGAATAGTCAATCAATCAACTAGGTAAAATGTGGCTGAAAAAAGCTACAATAATAGTGAAGGCGGCCAACGCTGAGAATCAAACAAAGTAAGGACAGCACAATTCGTAAGTCTTCATCAACAAGCTTCCAACAAATACTCTTTGTCACTCACTCCAACCCTACCCCACTCATGTACACTACACTAAGATCTTATTAATATTTTTTAAAATTCATATTAGAATGATGTATATTGTCTGGTGCGGGGGCGGCGGCCCCCACCCCATGCACGCAAAGTTAAAAAAGGCAACAATGATCACCCACAAAAAGCCCCCGTCTTCCATTTCTCAACTCCCAATTCCAAGAAAAAACCTATATCACACGATTCTAGATTATATTGCACCAAAACAAGTAAAAGATAAACCCCCTTTTGCTTTCTCCTTCTTCTTCTTCTTGCCCTTTGGTTCCAAGAAATGAAAGTGCCCTTCCCTGCAAACAACCAGAGCCCTAAACCAGCACCCACCGCCGCCGCTCGCAACGCCACCAGCTCGCCGTACGAGCCCAAATCCGTCCTCGAGCTCCGAGGAAGCCCGAGTCCGGTAGCCGACCAGAAGCCCGGCTTCATCAACACAACCAGCGGCGGCTTGACCGAACTGGAGGATCATGTGCTGATCAGCCCACAATTGGACGAGTGGGATTCTTTGATGAGAGACTTGGGATTGCATGACGACCCGAACCTCCCCAATTTCCCTCCCGCCAACTCCTTCGACTCCGCCGATTTCGGCCTTCTCTCCGATATCCCGGCCTATACTCAAAATCCTAACACGATCGGATCGTTGGACGGCGGCAATTGGAACGTGGACGAGTTGATCCGGCTGGCCGAGTGCTTCGAGACAAACTCGCTCCAACTCGGGCACGTGATACTGGCGCGGCTCAACCAACGGCTGAGATCGCCATCTGGGAATCCCTTGCAGCGAGCCGCCTTCTACTTAAAGGAAGCCCTCCAGTCCCTACTCACCGGGTCAACTCAGGCCTCCGAGATCATCCAGACCATCAAGGCGCACAAGACCTTCTCCAGCATATCTCCGATCCCCATGTTCTCCAGCTTCACGGCCAACCAGGCCGTGCTCGACGCCCTCGACGGCTCCATGCACGTGCACGTCGTCGACTTTGACATCAGCCTCGGCGGCCACTGGGCCTCCTTCATCAGAGAGCTCTCCGACAAGGCCGATGCGCGCAAGCCGGCGCTCAGGATATCCGCGCTCGTGCCGGAGGAGTACGCCTCCGAGTCCAGGCTCATCAGGGAAAACCTTACTCAATTCGCGCGAGAATTGAACATCAGCTTCGAGATTGATTTCGTCCCGATTCGAACCTTTGAGTACCTTTCTTTCAAAGCGATCAAGTTCGTCGACGGGGAGAAGGTGGCGGTGCTCCTTTCGCCGGCGATATTCCGGCACGTGGGGACGGGGTTTTTGAACGATCTGCGGCGGGTGTCGCCGCAGGTGGTGGTGCACGTCGACGCCGAGGGGCAGATGGGTTTCGGGACGGCGTCGTACAGGCAGGCGGTGATCGATGGTCTCGAGTTCTACTCCACGATGTTGGAGTCCTTGGAGGCGGCCAACTTCAACGGCGCCGGTGGCGGGGACTGGATGCGGAAGATAGAGACGTTCGTGCTGTACCCGAAGATCGTGGAGGGAGTGGAGGCCGCAGGGCGGCGGGGGACGGCGGGAAGGGAGGCGCTGGTGGCGGCGGGGCTGCGGCAGGTAGGGCTGAGTCAGTTTGCCGAGTTTCAGGCGGAGTGTTTGCTGCGGAGAGTGCAAGTGAGAGGGTTCCACGTCGTCAAGAGACAGGCGGAGATGATACTTTGCTGGCACGACAGGCCGCTTGTCGCCACGTCAGCTTGGAGGTTTTAACTTTTAAGAGAGATGAAGATTAGTCTCTGTAATCCGAAATTAGGAAGTTAATCAAGTTCGGTTATCCTGTTTATCATGTAGTTTGTGTTTACGTTCAATTAGCTGGATAATGCGTTTGCTTGTTCAATACTCTCTTCGTTCACTAAAAATAGTCATATTTTTCTATTTTAATCCGTCCACCAAAATTAACTACATTTCATTTTTTAAATTTCTCACAATACCACTAAAAATAATCATATTTTTCTATTTTAATCCGTCCACCAAAATTAACTACATTTCATTTTTTAAAAATTTCTCACAATACGTAGTGTTTACTAATAAAACTATTTTTAGTGGACAGAAATAATACTATTTTGCTCTTCCACTTTTCATTGTAGACTGAACCCATAATTTGAGGAGACGAGAGTTCCCATACAATTAATTGCTTATCAATAAATAGTAGTAGTTTATCCACAAATTCTCAAAAACTTGTGAAATTAAGTAGATCAATACCTGTACAAATTGTAAAATTACTTATACGCCTGTTGGCATCAATACGTAGAATGATCACATGTTGAACCCAACAGTTCCATCGATGAGACCAAACCTAATACGTCCTTTTACTTTAAAATTGATGAAATCAGTGCTCAGTTGATGTGAAAAGTCTAGTTAGACTTGTACAAATGTACAAATGTTACATCTCCAACAAGAGAGGAAAGAATTACATCTTGGATGCTCAAGGAACACAAATACATTTGGTTAGAAGCAACAAAAGCCATAAAATTACTCAATCACTAACCTTAAAAACAGAATGGGATCCTTAAACCTAGTATATAACTAAAGTTAATTAAGTATTACAACACTAGTAGAATAATTAGGTATAGTAGGAGGATTAGTAAGCAAAACAGTATGACTTCAAACTATAAAGTAAAATTCTTCGCAGCTTGTCAATTTCTCCCTAACAGTCACCTTCTTCATCTCCGCCGCACTCATGTGTATCAGACTTGCCATTCTCTAATTTACTTACGGCCTCTGCTCCCAACATCTTAGTTAACTCGTCCTGTATCATCGCCAAAATAACAGGCACTCATTTATTTACTTTTAGTACTTTTTTACTCGTTAAAATGGAGCAGAAAACAAGAGTTTCATCACCATAACACTCGAACATTACACCTATAGGTTTATATCATTGTAACACGAAACACATTATACAACCCTGGAGAAACAGAAAAGGAAAAGAGAACATACCTTTATAGAGTTATTCTCTGATGTAAGTTTCTCACATTCTTCAGAAAGCCTCTGCAACTCATCTCTGAGACTACGATTCTCACTATTTATTGTTTCCACCCTGTGTTGTAGCTCTTCACACTCAGCCTACCAAGAAAATACAAGAGGGTATCCTTAATATGGTGTGGACTGAACAATAACATGATCGTGAATGCTCATACTGTTGATTCACCAGAACTGAATTCCCAATATTTTGTTTAACAAATAAATTTGATAGATTCTTCCAAACATGCACTTATTTAGACAGTTAGACTCACTGATATTCAGAACGCCAGACAAATCCTTCCAATAAAAGAATCCAGATTATAGCTAAAGTGATAGTTTCGTATCATTTTCTTTTATAATCCACTAGCAGAGACACCAGAAAATTACTAGAGGGCATACAGTTTCTATCAAAAAGAAGCAACCTAACAATTGAGATTCTGTGTACTTATGTGTTCCTCTCTAGGATGGCAATCCCTCCCCACAACCCAACTGGAACCATTAAGATAAACCCCTACATACTTCACAAACATCAGACATGATCATATTTGGATGAAGTTATCTAAAAGGTGTTCCCGATAATTGACATCTACCATAGAAGTTGTCTTCCACTTTCTTGAAAGAAATATTTAATACTCCAAGAACAAAAAATCCAACAACTTCTCTAAATATAATTTAAAATTGAGAGTGGAAGATCTCTTCAAATTCTAATACAAACACTTAACTTCACTGTTAACAATTCTCCAGATTCCAGAACTTCCAGTTCCACAAAATTCTCAAACAAAATTTACATATTCTTGGGACATCAGCACAAGGCATATAGTCAATCTGACTTTCACCCGCCTTTTCACTCGGAATATACGGGAGAGTTTTCGGTGGTTACCTACGATTGTGATATAGGATCTGAAAGCTAAGAATCGAGGGAAAAGCACAATTAGATTGATGAGCTGGACATTACTAAGCTGACTGTGCCCAAGCCAGCACCTTCGATGAAAAGAGGGAAGGGTTCTGGCTCTTGATGTCATAGGAATAAAATAAAAGCCACTCACGTTAGAGGAGCAGTTTTACACTATTAGGTGTTGCACACAAAAAGAGGATCTACGCCCACCTCACCTTTTATATATTTTGAACATAATCCAGAACCGACCATGAACTAAACCCAACTCAGACTTACTTGAATTCCTATCGACCAAAAATAAAAACTGCAAATGCACTAATGCTACATGTTAGCAATTAAAATTCCTTGATTACCTCAACAAAAGTGATGCAGTCTCCTAATGTAATTTTGAGAAAACTAGTTTCCTGAAATGCTGAATGCAAGTAATCAATTATCGAAATTGTGTTAATCTAATGATGGAAGCCAAGTCATTGATTGAACTTGGAATTCTGAAAGTATGTGAGAAATGTAGAGTCAATTAGACAACTATAGCATCGCTAATATCTGGATTGCCCTGAATCTAGTTTCAGGACTACAATAAGTTAGCGATGCAATAGAAAAAGGCACATTGAACAAAAGAAATGGACATACCTGCTTCCGTAATCTTGACCTCCGAGCAGACTCACGATTTGATTGCTTTCTCTTCTGCCTTTTTAATTCACGTTCGTCCTGCTGAAAAAGAGTGCAAATTTCTCTTCAGTATGGATGACTAATTTTAAGGGCATTCTTTCTCTTTTGTCAAATATAAAATTAAAAAAAATGTTATTTCTGAAATCTGAAATACACGCACCGGAAGAGAAAGAGAAAGGATATTCACAAAAAGAAAGGATATTCACAAAGAGAAAGGATATTCACAAAGAGAATGGATATTAACAATAGAGAAAAATGTAAAACTGAAGAAAGGATAGCCAGCACAAGGATTTCAGTCCAGAGTTCTGATAACTGAAATACACGCACCGGAAGGCATTCACAATATTAAATTATTAATCCTTTTATTATAAGGAAATAGCGATGCCCCAGGCTACAGTTTATACTATTTTCACATTACCATGTTCTGATGTTCATTTTTCAATTTTCACCCCCACAACCCACTCAAAAGGGAAACTAAATTTCTAAATCCTCCCCTGCAGTCCAGCATAGAAAAGAGAGCTATCTTTGTCTTTCAAGATTACTGTTACTTTTAAGAATTTAAGAAAAGGTAAATAACCCTTAAGCAACTATTGTATCATAGTCCTTGTTATACAAAATCATCCATCACAAAAACAGAAATATACGATGACCAGTATCCATTCAACTAGAATTTCTTCAAAAACAAAGTTTAGTAGTTAAAAGTTAAAACAAAACACAATTTTTATTTTCTTTGTCAGGGGGTAAAGATCCATATCAGGGTTAGAGCTATGCCGTTCTTAATGTACTTTGGAGTCTGCTAAAACTTCAAGGTAATGAAGTAAACTGGCATGAGCTCAGAAATTTAGTCAACCCAGTTGAGAATGTAAGCATATAGGGTGGTGTAGGAACCAAACCCATTCTCCCACCAAGAAGGCATGAAGTCAATTATATGGATAAAGTATTTGAAGGAGCTAATCATCAAAAATGCAAGTGGATGATGTGCCCCCAGTGGTGTTTTAAGAAACTAATCATCAGAAAAGTATGGAAGTTTGGGTAAATGAAATCAAACAAGACTAGTAGCAATTCAAAGGAAAGTATGTATACTTGAATCCACTGATCATTCATCATGCCAGATGGAGCAACAGTCTGAGAGACACCAACTGAATTTGGCCGGAGTTTCATGGGCCCAGAACCAGCTGGAGTAGCATTCCACAAATCCATGCCAATATTCAAGTTAGTTGCAGGGACAGATACTACAGGATTGCCAGGTAAGGAATTTGGGAAATTAGTAGGGACACCATTGTTCTGTGCGTTAGCCCCTGATATAAAATCACAATCTCATCAATCAAAAAATATTGCAGAAAAAATGGTGATGGGCATTTAAGAACCCTAACCATCAGCAAGCATCTGGTCAAAGCTTCCTTTCTTGGATGCAGAGAAGTCCTAGAAAATGTGTAAAAGTGTATGCTTCAATAAAAAAAACATTCTGCTACATAACCAATAGAATTTCAATGCAGCCATTGAACTCTAGAATATAATAAATAAAAAGGAAAATCTAAAATCTGTACAGGTTGAAAAATTGACCTGGTTATTGTTTTCATCACTTGCATCTGATGAACCTTCACTACCGCTTTCAGCACTACTCATGAGCAAATTTAACAGTCAGAAACTAAACATCAAATGTTACATGTCTAGATGTCTTTTTTATCATAAAAAACAAGAAATAATAGAAAATAAGCATAATAAAAGTTGCCGCATCAAACCTGTGGGTACCATCGTTTCCAGAGCCAGAAGCTGTCTTTCCACCATCTCCGCTCTTTCCACCAATCATGCCATGGTTTGCTGAAGCCCCCTTGGATATTTTGCTTGACAAACGATCCTTCCCATCAGTTCCTTTCCCGTCTGATTCTGCAGTTCCATGTACAAAACCTGGTGGCTGTAAGGGCAACAAGGAAGAAAGAGATCAATGTGAAGCTTTTGAAGCTCCTGAGAAATTATATCACTCAAATCTTTTAGACACTAAAGGCTGGGATTTTTTTTTATTACCATAGCCATATTAGGGTGAGCATAGATTCCCCCAGGAGGATATAAAGCTGGATATGGAACTGGGGTCCCATAAGGTGGCATCATAGGATGCTGAAAAAGCAAGTAAAAGGAAATAAAAGAAAAGGCAATGAGTATGACCAATCTGCAACATATTTTTTTATAAATCATGGATATGTATGAAGCTAGACATTCCAGAATTCGCACCTGGCCTCCCCACATGTAAGGATGGGGAGTGGGAGAAGCCACAGTTGAAGCAAAGAAAGGTGGAGCTGCTCCAGCACCATAAAAAGCCTGGAAAGAAGAAAACCCCAAATGCACTTTAAAAGAGGCAGGCATCTTCTTCAATCAAACAAAAGAAAAACATACAAACTTCGTAAGCAATGAAAGCCAACACAAATATATTAGACCTGCATCGAACTTGACCAATCAGGATACACAGTCGTATTAGGTGTAACCGGTGCTTCCTGGAATTCAACCACCAAGCAAATGGATATTAATTTAGGCGAGATGCAAAGTTTAGTTCTTATTTAGCAGTACCAAAAAAATTTAAAAGAGAGAGAGAGAGAGGTTACTTGCCGCAAATACACACCCTTTACCCGAATTTTCAACTTTTACACAATTTATAAAAGTTTCCACTTAAAACACCACCTTTGGTTTTTGCAATTGCAATATCCTCCATTATTCAACGGTAGCAGTGGACAAACTTTGTCGAAAAAGTTGGGGAAATTTTAATTGCAAAAGGTTAAAGGGGATGTTGCTATTGCAGCACTTTAAAAATCACGTGAAAACTGTAAGGTTGTGTTATTTGCGTCAATTAACAGAAAAAAAAAAAAGGAAAAAAAAAAGAAGAAAAGAAATACATATACGTTCAAAGGAGTAAATTAGTACCTGCGCTGAGGATGCAGGTTTGGATGATTTTGATGGAGTTGTTTCTTCCCCAGTCCCCATTATAGCAGCAGCAGATTGTGCCCAAAATTTCTAACCCTGTTCGGGTGATTCTTTTACAGGATCTTGGTATTTTTCAATCAAAAAATAGAACCTGGTGAAATTGCATTAAGGTAATTAGTCAAAAGCACATTTCAAGGTAGGGTGACATTATGAAGCCAATGAATGGAAGATCAACACCAACATTCTTGATAGTAGCTTTCAAGAAATAGAACAGATATATGATATCACAATGGACATCTAGCAAAGCTGCCTGAGCACCTAGTATTAAATGCACATAACAGCATGGAGCACTGTCAAGATCTTCTGACCTACAGTTGGAAGATGTATATGATGTCAGCATTTAGAGGTAGTTGTCCACAATTTATTCTCAGAGTTGAGTATCTTGCAGGTACTTCATTTAATGAAACTTGGGGGAAACTTAATAAACAGCATAGCAATGTTTAATTTATCTAGTTGTTGGGTACCATTCAATACCATAAACATCAAGGAATTTAGAATTTATTTGAGACCAATAGATAGAATCTTTTATCAACAGTATATCAAATTATCAATATATGGCCAAATAATTCAACCATTTGAATTGATAATTGCTACTACCAGCTACAGGAGGAAAAAGGAAAGCATATGAGAAATGGTGGAGTTGAAACCGGAAAATACGTTGATAATTATATCCAAGTCAAAAGGAATTTATATGTCAGCAAATAGAATTATCTGCAAAGAGCAGCATGATCAAGTTATTTCCTATAGCATATGCAGCTTATCTGAGTCAGAGGTGTCCTATTTTGAACTCAAGCTCGCATTTTTTGTGTTAAGACAAGAACAGAGGACAAAAAGGACATGCAAATGATCTTACATTTCGTACTTCATCACTCATTGAGCCAACAATCAAATTGAAAAGGAAATATATAATACATGAGAACAGCCTAAAATCTCATGTTAAAGCTAAGGAACAGATGCACATAGCATCTACTTGAATTCCAAAAAGACAAGCTCTAAAGCAATAGGCTTAGAGCCAAAAGATATTCAGTCAAGTTCTTAAACAAGCTAGTGCCAGATATAGTTATTGGTCGCTCTGATGAGCATATTACCAGCCATCACCAATTGATGCATGTTAGATGCCAAAAATCATTCACATAAATCAGTATACACTCTATAGAAGTAATCAGTCCATACATATTCTAAGTTTGCACAAGTCACTCTTTCCATTGGCAGAGGATGAGTAGTTTAGCAAGTTGGTCCTGACAAATGCACAAAAAACTTGAATACTAACTAACACAGAAACATAGCCAACTTCTCTTATATCAACACAATGTGCTACTACATAACCTATGATATTATGAGAGTATGCAACCATTCTTGCCACTACCAACACAAATCAATGTAGATTGCCAGCCAACATCAGCCCCTATACACTTATAGCTTATGGCAAATATTGTTGTAGCTCAGTGAAAATTTTGTAAATATGGAAAATGCAAATGGGAAATCTAGAATCAATATGATAAAAGCAAATAAGAAATCATTTTCAAATTTCAATATATATCAAAAGCCTCCACCAACATGTCGAGAAAGAAGCTAGTAACCACAATTAAAAGTATCTGCCGGATCCAAAGCGAAACCAAGTCATGCCTCACATGCAGAAAGAGTGGCAACAAATTAGCTCCCAAATAAGCCCGTGAGAAGAACACAGTACAGTAGCCTATAAATCTCCAAATTAATAATGCACAGTCCTTAACAAGTATAATAAGCTGTATGATTAATTGAATCCTTCAACTGTTATGCAACATAAAGAACTGAATGATAAAACATATTGCTAACTCCATAATTTATTAATCAGTTGCTCTAAGAGGTTGATCTCAAGCATGTCAGGCACTTCAAGTTGAACTTTGTCATGATAAAAGTTGCACCTATAGCTGCTCAGAGGACAACTATCTGATGCTTTCTAGCTTTTGTCGTATTAATGACATATGGAAACTCGAACGTAAAACAAATAAAAATAGCAAGAAAATGCATCCTGTAGATGCATTACGTAATAAAATTCCCCCATTACCAAGACTACCTGGGATTCCAGACCAGTAAGCATCCAAATATGTCTTACACCCACTTGACTTTGAAGGGATTCAATATCCAATCATAACTTAAACCAATTCAAGAACTCAATTAATAAACTAAAAGCTCACAAGTTGCCGAGAACCTAAAGTTAAGTCATCAATTCAAAGTCATATTCCAACTCCTCACCGGCAAATCCCCTTCCTTCAGTAAACATAATGAAAAAAGCAAAAGATAAAACTAAAAAACCCATAACTGAATTCCTCAGCGGACATCTAGGTGAGTCTTGTCTTGTATGAATCTATTGAAAAAACAGACAAGACAGAGATAACAAAGGCGACTAACCTGGTATGAGGTGGAAGGAAAAGGAATCCAAGTCGGACGGGCGAAAAGCTCAATTTCAGTTGCTGGTGGCCGTTATTACAAGTCGACTAAAAACGCAAAAAAACTACACCAGAAACAGACAGCCGTGAATCTCCCTGAGATCCAGCTGTAGCAAAATTAAGATTTTATTCCCTAAACTCCCAAACCCCCAAAAAAAGAGAAGATGAAAAACCCGAAACCGAAAAATCAGCCGAATATCTCTGCCGCTACGCACAAATCTTGTCGAAGTAGTGAAAATTTCAAGTGCCGCGGAAAAATCGAAAAGGGATGAGTACAGGTAATTAAGTTAACTAACTGTGGTGGTGGTGGTGGTGGAGCACGGTTGCGGAATGGGGTGGGTGGGTGGGTAGGGTTTTGGAGGGTGACACGTGAGGGGGAAGAGGAATCCAACTGGCGGAAACTGAGTGGATAGACATGACGCGGCAACCTAGTGTTTGCGATGACTCATGCCCGCCTTTTATGGTTTTCCTTTTCTTCTTTTTCCTATTTTGTTTCTGGAACTTTTTTTCATTAATTGAACGGTCTATATTCGTTGAAATTTTATAATATTTAACATATATATACTTAAAAAAAATAAAAGTTTCCAAATATATATGATACTTTTTCTACGTGTGTGTGCGATTTATTAGAATTAATGAGGCCGGCACAGGTGGATCCTTCAAAGAGGAAATTTGAAACTTCCTTGTTCTATTAAGAGGCACACTCTCATGCGCAGCACGTACATGGAGCGTGGGTCGGGTGGGTCGGTACAGTATATCATACCGAAACTGTCATACTATATACCGTATCGTAAATGCCGGTATGAGTAAATACCATACCGTTACCTTACCAGATTTTTCGGTATACCGTATTCCGGTATACCCAAATTACGGTATATAGAATTTTCAATACCGTTATCGTACCATATTTTCGGTATACCGTATCGAAATCCGGTATACCGTGAATTACGGCATACCAAATTTTGGTATGTCGTACCAAAATCCGGTATACCGTGAATTATTGCATACCGAATTTTGGTACGGCATACCGTCATACCGAAATACTGTTTCATACCGAAATTATATAATATTACAAATAATTTTTATATTATAGATATTTATTAATACTATAAATATATTTAATATATATATATACGGTGTGGTAAGATAATACGGTATATACCATATTATCGGTATATACCGTTTTATCGATATATACCGTACTTTTCGGTATATACCGTACTTTTCGGTATATACCTAATTTTCGGTATATCGCGGTATACTGCGGTATACTGAAATTCATACCATTACCGTACCGTAAACTTCCGGTACGGTATCATACTTTACCGAAATTTACGTTATACCGAAATTTCGGTATTTTCGGTATTTTTTCGGTACGATAAGTCCGGTATACCGGTATTTCGGTATTTTTCCCCACCCCTAGGTTTATTTTATGTAGAAAACAACAAAAGCAGCAGCAGTTATAATTATCAATAATACTGAGCAGTAACCAAAAACTAAAAACCAGACACGAGGATGACCCCTTTTACTCTTTTAACCCAGCAGTAAGAGTTTATGCATTTAATTTCCTGTCACTTTCAATATAATGAATAGAGGCGAACGCACATTAGAACAAGGGATACAATTGTGCCCCATTTTTTTAATACTACTATTATTATTTCTATAAAATTATTTAAAAGAATTAGTAATGTACCCCTAATAGAATTCAAATCACAAGCTAATAAACTATAGATAAGAAAATGGGTTCATTCAGTCGTTGAAATCCAAAAAAATCTAGCCTATATACAAAAACCCAAACAATCCCAATTCAATTCTTCCAATAAATTAGCCTCTCGGCGAGCTAAAAAATTAGCCAATAAACGGTTTCTCTGTGTCGACGACCAGCCACTGTCGCCCGGCCCTCCGCGTCGGCGAGCAGCGTGCCGCGGTGCGATGGCGCCAACAGCTCCTGTCTTCACTTGGCATCGGCGCCATCAACTCACATGTCTAGGAGATAAATTGAGGTAAATTATGGTTTAAAAATTTATAGTTTTCGTGATTTGAAAACAACACCTGAAACCTGAATTGAATATATGATAGGAGTTCAGAAATAGGGAATGAGATGCGGAGATTGTATTATTAAATGAAAGTAGAGAGTCAAACTAGGCCTAAAGGTGTGCGCACCGCCACCTGTTTTTAGTTTCAAATGATTTTTGCAATTTTATTATTGTTTTTTGGTTTGGTGGGTTCATGAGTCATGATATTTTATTATTGAATTGTAGACAGTTTGCTTTAGACATTAGTGCAATTGCCATATATGGTATGTAGATTCATGGTCTTTTACTAATTATTATTGAATTTTCATTTTTGTTATTGAATTGTTGAATAGTTGTCGGAAAATTAATGATTTTTTTTACAAGTTTTGTGACTTGGTGAGTTTTTTTAATTTTAGTTTTAACTTTTGATGGTATAATTTGCAATTATAACTTCATTTTGTTATAGTTTTGGAGGCATACCAGAAAATAAAATCAAAAGGTATGAAAAAACAATCTGATTTTTATCACATGATTCGCACCCCTCAAATAAATTTTTTATGGATGCGGCACTAATGATCAAAACATCCAAAATAGTAAAAAATATAGAAAATACAGTCAGCTCAATAAATACAGAATAGTCTGTCAAAACATATAATATACATATTAAGCACCCACTCAATCGACTAGAAATTATGTCTCAAGATGCTTAAGAGCATTAGCACTGTTGTGCCCACAGCTGCACACCGTGCGCGCACAGTGCTGCGCAACGCATGCTCCACATCATGCTGTGCAATTTTTTGTGCTCGCCCAACAAGCGCCCCAGCCCTTGCGTTGTCGTCACGCGCCCCACACGATGGATAGCGTCACGCGTGTTCCACACGCAAACGCTATGCGACTAGTCTTCGTTTCGTCGCCGATTTTTTATTTTTTTTTCTGAAAAATCTTTTTCTTTAATAAAATAAATAAAAAATTCATTTAGTTCAAATTTAATCTAGAAAAATCATTTTTTAATTAAATAAAAAATAAAAAATTCATTTAATTCAAACTTTATTATGAAAATTTATTTTTAGTTAAAAAATAAAAAATTAATTAAAATTAAATTCTGAAAAATTGTTTTTTAATTAAAAAATAATAAAAAATTCATCTAATTTAAATTTATTTTCCAAGTGGCTACCTACCCCATTTAGTTTAAATTTATTACTCCAACCCTTATATGCTACCTACCCCATTTAATTCAGAGTTATTCATCCTCTCAATTCTTCTTACTATAAATACACACAACTCCATCAACCCATTTCACACCTTATTTTTCTCCATTCTTACAATCTTCTTTATCTCATTCTTCGCTTTTTTTTCAATCACAACTCCATTATATCAGATTAGCACAACAATACCGAGATTTTCTTGTAACAAATGGCTATAATCCCGGCACGTTAGGGAACGATTGGACTAGCCATCATTTCTTTCCTAATTTCCAAACCATTATCGTTTTCGCTCAACACATGTCTCAACCACGGTCCACTTAAACGCCGCCCCCACTCAATATATTAGATCATCTAGTTCCCCTTAAGGTCTAGACGGGCTTCAACTGTACGATAAAGCGACGCTTCCCACCGGCGAAGCCTGGGTTACCTATTTTGGTGATGAAACAAGGACCCTTCTTCCAGGTGTACGTAGATATCTCGGAGGACCTCATCGTCGCCAACTCTCTAAAAGCTTCAGATTTTTGGCATAAAACTACGGAGAGGTAAAATACCGTACGTCTTCGCTGCTCCCATATGCTCAAATCTCGTGCTCCTCAAACTCACTTCGAAATGGTGAATGCAGAAATTAATAAATTCAACAACCTCTATGACAATTTAAAGTATAATGGAGAAGTGGGGCAAGTGAATCCGATATTCTCAAGGAGGCGCTCAACAATTTTGAGCAAGAAAACGGGAGGCCTTTCAGGTTCGTCTCAATTTGGGAGGTGGTACGCAACGTGCAAAACTGGACGAGCGACAACGGTTGGGGCGGAACAAAGTGAACGAAGAACACCTCATCTGGCAATACACCTTAAGCGGGGAGGGCGAGCCCTTCACGAGCGACGACGTGGGTGGGAGTGTCAGTGGAAGCGTGGGTGAGAGCGTCAGTAGGAGCGTCGGTGGGCAGTCCAGTGGTAGCCGCCCAATGGGACAAAAGGTGACAAAACGGAAGGGAAACGAGAAGGCGGCAACCTCTAGCGGTGGTGAACAAGTGAATCACCTGACATATGAGATGAAAAAGTCGAACGAGACGGCTTTGTGGACATTGTATGCGAAAACGATGAATATGGACACGTCTAAAAATGAATTTCAAAAGTAAAGTAATTGATAGGTCGTGCGACACTCAATCACTCGTCGCCCCTCGCGAACTAATCGGGTCAGCCTTCTCTCAAACACTTGTGTGCAAAGAAGTTAACGATAAGGATGCTTGAACACGTTAGACAAAGAAAGTAAGGAGAGTTACGAAAAGCACTTAAACTTGGAAATGCTTGAATGCTTGTATTTCTCAATGGGTATTCTCTCCCTTACAAATGAACTCAGCCAACTATTCATACAACTCCCCTTCAGGTCTAGATCCTTCTATTTCTAGGTTATTATATGTACAAGTGGAAACCCTACATTCTAGAGACTTCCATATTAATTACCAGCTTCACAAGTGGAAACTCTTAAGTTCTAGAGAATTCCACATTTATGACCAGCTTCATGAAGGAGGTAGAAGGTTCTAGAAGCCTATGAACTCTTACCTCTCCATCATTTCTTGCATGGGACTTGGCGGGGCGTGACATTCTTCCCCACTTAATTGAGCCATAACATTCAGACTTGAGCAATGCACTAATAAAGTCAATCGATATGGAGTCCCACGGACCCTCGAGCACTGGAAGTGGCTCAAGTAGGCCCGCCGGTAGCTTGTTTTCCACCTTGTCTTGTTGGCATACAAGGCAAGTCTTTACGTATAGCTCTACTTGATCCTTCATGTTGGGCCAAAGTAGGTTGTCTCAAGCAATGCCATAGTACGTCTTTGGCCCGGATGTCCTGCCCAGTTTGTGTCGTGGCACTCCTTAATGAGGTCTCACCTCAAATTCCCGTACTTTGGCACGAACAAGCGTCATCCATTGGTGTAGAGTAAGCCGTCCTCTATCCAAAATTGCCTCGTCTTGCCCTCCTCGGCAAGTTTGAAGAGCGACTTTGCCATAGGGTCGTGCTCCATCACCTCCTTGATGCGAGCACGCATGTCGCCTTGGATAACGGTGATATGGGCCAGCTCCGCCTTCCGGCTCAATGTATCCGCCACCACGTTCACCTTTCCCGGCTTGTACTCCAACTCGTAGTCAAACTCGGCCAAGAAATCTTGCCAGCGAGCTTGCTTTGGGGACAACTTCTTTTGGGTCTGAAAATAGCTCGTGGCTACATTGTCGGTCTTGACCGTGAACTTCGAGCCAAGCAAGTAGTGTCTCCATGTCCTAAGACAGGCCGTCATTTCCTTCTCTTGCACCGTGTACTACCTCTCGGTGTCATTCAATTTCCGACTCTCAAAGGCGATAGAGTGACCATCTTGCATCAACACCCCACCGATAGCAAAATCAGAGGAATCAGTATGCACCTCAAATGCCTTGGTAAAGTCGGGAAGTGCTAGGACGGGCTCCTCACACACGGACTTCTTCAACTCTTCGAAGGCTTCTTGGCACTTCCTCGACCACTCCTACACCGTCTTCTTCTTAAGAAGAAACGAAGAAATGAGCGTAGCTCGGTTACCTTGGTCGGCGGCTCCCACTCCAAAACAACCTTAATTTTCCCATCATCCATGTGGATTCTACTACGCCCAATGATGTGCCCAAGGAAGGGTACCTCCTCTTTGGCGAATGCACACTTCTCCCTCTTCACATAGAGCTCGTTCTCCCTCAGCTCTTGGAAAACGACTCTTAGGTGATCAACATGCTCTTCCAACGTGTTGCTACAGATCACAATGTTGTCGAGGTAGACCACCATGAACCGGTCCAAGTATGGATGGAAGATTTTGTTCATGGGTGTGCAAAATGTTGCTGGGGCATTGGTTAGGCCAAATGGCATCACTAACCATTCGAATGAGCCATATCGGGTGATGCACGTCGTCTTTGGCTCGTCCTCTTCCGCAATCCGGACTTGATAGTAACCCTTTTGAAGGTCCATCTTGGTATAGAACTTGGCCCCTCCAAGCCTGTTGCGCAAGTCACCAACCAAAGGAATATGGTACTTGTTCTTGATGCTTACCTTGTTTAATGCCCGATAGTCCACATACATTCGTAGAGACCCGTCACTCTTGCGTTGGAACAGTACCGGGGCCCCGTATGATACCTTCGACGGACGAATCCAACCTGTGTCGAGCAACTCCGTTAATTGCTTCCTCATTTCTTCCAGTTCAGGCGGGGCTAGGCGGTAAGGAGCCATGGCGGGTGGCTTTGCGCCTAACTCCAACTCAATCTTGTGGTCTACCTCCCGCCTTGGGGTAGACTCTTTGGTAGCTCGGGCGGCATAACGGCTCGGCCTTGGCTTTCACGGCAGCTAAGGCGTTAAGTAGCTGCAACGACCCCATGTGCCCCGTCTCTTTAGGTGGCGCCTCCCGTTCCTCCATGAGAGCATTAAGTGACCCGAACTTGGGACACTCACGCATGGGATGCGGCCCCTTGCACACAAAACAACCACCATTGGGCACAAAGTCGTCATTTTTCCTCTCTTTGAACTTGGTTCGATTTTGGTTGCTTTTGTGGGGATTACTGTCACAGCCGCACCTTATTAAGAATATTAAAGCTCGGTTATCACGACTAGGGATGGGGATTAATAAGCGGGATTAGAAAAGGGCAACAAATTTGATATACGTCTCAAGGATATCAATAACTTCATCAATGAAAATATATCGATTTCTCGATATATCGAATGAAATACTCTCACAATAATGAAAATGATAGATCAGAGTCTTGGGAGGAATACACATAATCCATCCCTAAATTCGTACTTATACGCAGCGGAATATATAGAATACGGTGACATGTATGAAGACATGCACCTCCGAGAGTCTTGTCTAGAAAAGGAACATTTTCAGACTCATTCAGCACACCCTCCTCCTCATTCACGGCTCAACCTGCACATTTAGAAATATATGCAGGGCTGAGTACAAAAGTAC
>JAYDZE010227748.1:0-11554 GCA_034509125.1 Monilaria moniliformis
TATTAGTATGGTTGCGTAGAGCTACCTCGATTTATTAAGTTTGGCGCGATCACACGACGCGTACGACGAACGACGGGTGAGAAGTGATTGAGCAAAGCTTGAACTCTATGCTTCAATGGAGGTTGGCGAGTTTGAAGGGAAGAAGAAATAAAAATGGCGTGTGTGAGTCTCCAACTATCTAGATTTAGGTAAATATTAATTTAATTAGATTTTTTTATTATTTTCTTTAGTTTAGTTAAATTCTTTTGCTCGTACTAATTTATTTTCTTATCGAACGAACTCATATCCGAGATTTCTTTTCACCGAATTATAGCATTTTAAATCTAGTTTATTTACAAATTATCCCCAAAAGAAATCTCAAACGTTAGGGCTTTCGATTTTTCGAAAAACGCATTACCGATAAACTTTAAATTATAACAATTGCCCAAGCCCTAATTAATCCATTCTTTTTGCATATTCTTATCTCAATCTATTAGTTATAATTTATAAAAATATTAGCCAATTATAGTAACTAACAATTTTTTTCTAATTCGACGTTTTCGTCGAAAAACCCTAATCGACGTTCTCGCGTCGGTTTTTAACTATTCTATCGAACCCATTTCCCACCTTTCTATTATCGGAATAGTAAGTTCCGACGAGCTCTACATTTTAGGGTGTTACATTGCACCTCTTTTTTCCTATCGTTTATAAAAACGCCCCAAAAAAATCATCATTGAATCTTCTTATTGCATCTTTTCTGCCAACTCATTTTAATATATCGTTAATATTATCGAATACATTGACGCTCATGTACATATTTGCTCCCCGAGTAAGAGTTGAATAATGAAGCGTTGGTCTTTTCCATTCACAATTAGGCTACAATATCAATCCATATAAAGCATTAGATCATGCTTTAAACGGAAGTGCAAAAAACTACGCAAAATGAAGGTTGCTTACCCACGATCGTTGCCCACGAGCGTATGCAACGATCGTGGGTCGCGATCGCAGGCCACAATTATGTTGTTTTGAGCGAATTTGAGCCATGATTGTTGCCCAAGATTGTAACTCACAATCGTGGGGTACGATTGTGTTGTCGCGAGTGAGTCAGCTTCGTGAGTGAGTGGTCACAATGACTTACTAACGAAGGTGGCTCACTCATGATGGCTCAACTACGAAGGAGGCTCAGTTACGATGGCTCGCTCACGATAGTACAATCGTGTCCCGCGATCGTGAGACACGATCATGGGCAACGATCGTGTCTCATGGTCGTAGGCACAATTATGTTGTCATGGGTGTGAGCGATCATGAGTGAGCCATCGTGAACGAGTGGTCACAATGGCTCACTCACGACAGCACCATCGTGGGCATATAAACATTGTCACCCATGGCTACTACACTTACGGCCACCCAACAACAATTTCAAACAACCTCAATACCATCACAATGTGATTATAAATTAAATTTCGAGTTTCAAGTTAGGGGACTAACCAGTAAGAGAGGTTCTTCTCTATAGGAAGACGATGAAGCCGCCTCGTGCTCTTTGCTGCTTCTGCTGATCTTGCCGGATAATGTAGGTCTGGGTTGGAAGAAACTGTCGGGGAGGGGAGACGATCATGGTGTCGGGATAGAGGAGGCGATTGTGGCCGGTCTCGATAGTGAAATTTTGTTGAGACCTATTTACTTCTTTTGATTCTTTTTTGGGTTAAATATTTTATGGACTTTTAATTTCGATAAAAAAGAAAAGAAATGTCTTTATTTAATTTACTCAAGTTTTTTAAGATATTGGCTAAGAGATATTATTGTCTTTCGAACCAAATTAATATAAAAATGCATAACTTTTTTTTTATATGCTTAATATATTTTGCTCGGCTCTGGGTTCTTTTAAAGTCCATCAATTTTAGTGGGAACCGAAAATCTTGATGACAGTAATTAGTATTGTAACGAGAAAAAAAGTTGTGGCAGTTATCTAAACAATAAGGTGTGTTTTAATTAGGAATAACTGTTAAATAAATTATGGTTTTGCTCGGTTTTGTAAATCAGCGTGACTTAAAAAAACGTTTCAATAGTGTACAGCTATTTTTTAATTTGTACCAAATCTAGTATTCTTAAAATTTCAAAGGAAAACGTTCTTTATAGAACAAACTTCCCCATTTTTTCGTTATGTCCAAATCGTTAGTGATCAAAATGCGATAGTCATCATTAATTTAGGCTAGTTTACGTCACAACCCTAAGCATTTTTCCAATAATTTCAACATTTAAAAATTACAAATTGAAATCTCACATTTCAATATTTTCACAATTATGTCTAAAATTTTATGTGGCACACAGGAGTCTGACGTGAAATTACACAGTTAATGAACATAATCCGATACTTTCACTATAGGTCCAAAACTATGACTTGCCACATGAGATTTCTAGCGCCAAAAATATCTTATTAGAACATAATTAAATGTGAAATTTTGAAATCAAGGTGGAACATTAATTTGTCAGTTAGTAAACGTTGTGCATTTATTAAAAGAAGTTCCAAAATCTGGACATTAACTGACATTTGCACCACAATTTATTATGCTCCAATGTCTATATATTACATCAGGAACTCCACAAATCTTTCAACACACCAAAACCCTAAAAAAACTCTTATTTTCTCCATTAGTATTATGTCACCAATCAGCAGAGACGATCTCCTCAGAATCTTCAAGAACTTGGACAAGAACAACAGTGGCCGAATCACCATCGCCGAACTGCAGAATCTTCTTCACGGAATCGGAATCCAGACAACGTCGGAAGAGCTCGAGAAGCTCGTGGGCCGAAACAATCTCGACTACGTCGAGTTCTTGTTCTTCTACGAAGCAACCATCGAGCCCAGAATTGCAGACAACGACGAGGATCTGTGGAAAGCCTTCAAGGTTTTCGACGTGGATGGCGATGGGTTTATATCTTGTGAGGAGCTGCAGATGGTGCTGGCGAAGATGGGTTTGTGGGAGAAGAAGAGTGGGCAAGATTGTAGAGATATGATCCATGTGTACGACAAGAACTTTGATGGACTTCTTGATTTCGACGAGTTTAAGGATATGATGTCAGTTCCTGCTGCTGTTGCTGATGATGAGCATGAGATAAAGAGTTTAATTGATTAGTTATCTTGAATAATGAAATTGACGGTTGTTTTTTGGATTGTTTTATTAATTCTTGAAGGGGAAAACTAGGGAGATATTCATTTATGATGTTATAATATAGTATTTTTTTAATAATATTGTCCTAAAAGTTATAAAAGTTGTGTGATTTTCAGTCCTTTTTACCTGGATTTTAGTTTGTTTGCTTTCCTGTCGGATTATCCAAGTTTTGAGATTTTTATGTCGAATGGTTTTGAATGTGATCAGCATTCTTTTGTGGATTATTTATGGAAAACGTAAAATATGTATTGAATGTAAATAAATTATGATTTAGTCAAATGATTTATCAATTTCGATTTTTTTGAAGTGAAAATCAAATGAAAAGAGGGTCGGAATCGCATCAAGGATTCAAGCCATCCTCACAATTAATATTAATTGACTCATCAATTTGGAAAGGAAAAGAGTGGAATACTATGCAATATTCAATTATATATATATATATATATATACACATACATCAAACTAAAGTAAAAGTGACTAACGACTAATATGTACTTTGTTTTGATAGTTTTTTTTTTTTGAATTACATGTGAGCTATATCATTAAAATTAAAGCACTAAATCGCATAAGAGCATGATTACTATACCGCACGAAGGGGGATAACACCACCACCATAAAGTTGAACAACATTTATACACGCAAGCGGGACAACTACACCAACACCAACATAGAGTGTGGGACAATAACTCCGCACGCAAGCGGGACCACTACATTACCATATAAAATGTGAAAATACACCACGCAAGTGAGGTTTAAACCCAAAATCTTTTGCTAATTAGAGTCTTTAGGTGTTTCGTCCTTGCCATGTCACGACGAAGAGAAAAGTCATTTGATAAGAAAATAGTGAAAGAAAGAGAGAGGACGTTTTGCGAATGATTAATTAAGAGGTGTCATTTCGTGGACGTTTTCATATAAAGGCATCCGCAATAGGCGCGTCCCAACCCGTCCCGCCAGCACGGGACGTGAGTCGCGAGTCGGAGAGAATTAGAGCGCGCATCTCGGGCGCGTCTTACCCACTCGCTACCCCTGCTAGTGAGCGAGTTTTGTGACCCTTTTTTTTCCTAAGTAAATTCGAAAAAAAAAAGTTTTTTTAATTAAAACATGAAATTTTATTTAATAAAAATTTAAATTCAATTTTCTATTTTTATAGAAAATCAAAAATCAAATTTTTTATTGCGATTTTCAACTATGGTGAATGATCATATTTATAATTACTTCCATCACATTCTCTTTTGATGTATTTTTTATGTAGGATGAATGTATAGTATAAATAGGTAGGAGCAAAGTGTATGATGTGTTAAATTTTCGATATGGAATGAATTAATCACTTCCATCATACTCTCTTTTTAACTATATAATTATTTATGTTGTCTTAATTGCAAAATGAATGGTTGGTCTAGTGTTAAAAGACTCTTATGAAATCAAGAGGTCTTAGGTTCAAAACTAAGCGTCATCAATTATTTTTTTGAAGTTTTTATTTTATTTTAATAATTTCAATTTAATTTTGTTTATTTTTATTTTCTTTTTTTCTTATCTAAAAAAACTTAACACTCTTATTAAAAATACATCAATTTAATTGACCATATATAGATACATTAATTCATAAAAATGTATCCTATAAATATCAATATTTACATGATTGTATGTTTATCATTATAATATGTAATAAATATAAGAAATAAGAAACTCACATATTTTATTAATTTGATAAATCAATTTAATTAGAAAATGTAATAAATATAAGAAATAATAAATGAATAAAAAATTAAAAGATGAGACCAATAAATAATTAAGAGAAGGGATAGTTAACGGAAGAGGGTTGCGGCTGTTGTCTCTTAGTTAAAAGGTGAAGTAAAAAGTGATATGAAGTATATAAATAATATATAAATAGTATAAGAGAATAAATAATTAAGGGATGATATTTTTTCCTGTCACAACATACACACGTCAAATACTTTCAAGACATGCACGAAAGCGATGAATATAACTTGTAAATTGCAATAATAAAAAATTCGAGATTTCATTTATTTGAAAAGACACATATATCTGATTAACATTTTCTTAGATTGGCTATGGTGAGCCCCTAAAAATAGGTCTCTATATTAAAATGTAGTATATTTTTTTTTAAAATTAAAAAATTTACTCTATCATTACATAATTCGATTAGAGATACTTGTGTCCGCACTGATTCTCTATCATAGATAGCGTGGTGTAAACATATTTAAATATTTTTAAATATCTTAAAATTCTATTTTATACCATTTTAATTCATATATTTTTTAAAATTTTGTATCCCACATTGACAATTTAGTGTTTATCATCAACTGAAATACTTATATAAAATGATATTCTTATTCTCTATTCCCTAATAATTCAAATATTCCTCGATGGATATTGCATTTTCCTTGAAAAAGGGAACACAAATAAAAAAGCCACAAATTGTTGATTCTATAAATGCAAACTTTTATACTCCCACTTAAGCTAATTACGTTAGCCTTCTTCTGAAATTGACGTAGTCTCATCTAGCTGATACAGTTTTTAATCAAGAACAATGCATTCCTTTGGAATATATTATTTCGTTTTAGTCTGTAGATTCCGTACAGTAGCGCAACCCTAATACATTTGAAATCTTCAATCAACCGATATATGATCTTAAATTATTTTTTATCTATATTGTAAATTTAAAATCTTCAATTAACCATTACATAAACGCAATAGTACATTCACAAACTTTACACTTCATGATGTTGGCAAGGTAATTGGTTTTTCAAATTTTAAATGATGTGATTCGCAGATATGATCTTAAATTTTTTCTTAATTATTGTGTAAAATAAATATATTTTAAATTGTACTACTAATTTAAGCTGGTCAAATTAAATTAATTAAAAGAAAAAAATTATATATAAATTATTTCATATGCTATAATTCTAAAATTAAATTAAATTACTATGTAAAGTATATATTTTTTTAACTTTTGATCGTAGAATTGTTTTATTTGGTGGAGTTTTTGTAATACAATAAATCTATAATACCGGTTTCGTCGGTTGCCAGTGAATAAGCGAGCATACAACAAACGCCGGAAGCTAATAACTTTTCCAAGTGCACAAAAAAGACCGTCTCCTTTTTTCAAAATTTTGAAAACCCCTCTCTCTATCTCAGATAATACACACAATTTGGGTGCAACTTTATCTCTCTAGGGTTCCAAATCCGACCAGCTAACGACATTTCCCTTCCTCTCTCTCTCTCTACTCTTCAACTCCAGTAAGTTCTGAACTCCGCACTTCCTTACTTTCGGTATGAATTTTGAAATTCTCGAGCAATTTTGGGATTTATGCATACTTAGCAAGTTCTAGATCTTTTATTGGGAGAGCGGGATGTTGCAGTTGAATGGTTCTTATTTTTGACTTGATTCATTGTTTCTTGCACCGTAGGTATTGAATTTGTAGGGGAATTTGGAATTCTTGATTGCTCCGGGTCCGAATTTTTATGACAGTATTCTTAGGTGGTTAGCTTTGCTTAATTGAATACTAGGCATGGTGGATGCTCCTAAAGAAAGTAATGTGAACGGTAGTCGAAGTTATTTTGAGAGTTTAGTAGGATCCTCTGATGTTGAGGAGGTGAAAGCTAATGGCGTTGCAGTCGATACTGAAGCTGGCCCTTCAGGATCAGGAGTCGATAGTTTGCTTACCTACAAGAGGAGAAAGAGTATCAAGGTTATGGAGTGTGGGAAGGTTTTTGATGATTGGGCGAGTCAGCTGAGTGAGAAGGTGCGGTAATTTCTTATATCCAAATATACTACATTATAAGATGTGTAGCAAACTAAGTTTATTTTGTTCACTTTACTGTTTAAAGTATGAGAATGTTCTTCTGGTTCTGGGTTCTCATTTTATTTTGCTCTGCACTATTAATTATATAGCCAAAGTTACTAGCTGTAGACTCTCAGTTGGAACAATCTTGCAAGACTAGTGACTGCAGTTTTTTAGAAAATATTATAGCTAGAAAGAAATTGCTTTGGTGCTGCCCCTTTAGTAATAAATTAGGTATTATGGGCGTATGCGTAGAGAGTTAAACATATTGATGAGTCAGAATTATCATTCCCCTTGATTGGGATTTATTGTTGGATGTGTTCTCTACTTCTTTTTCATTTTAACAATTACTTGTTACATGCCACCTATGCTTACAGATATGTTGTTACCTAATTTTCATTTTCTGATTCCACAACCATCCATCTTTGTGGTTGTCCCTGCCTGGTTTTATGTATCTGCTCTCTCAGGCTGCTGAGATACTTTTGATTTTCCCATTCAATGAAGTGCTTACTTGACCCAGCTAAATGTTCTCAGAAAGGTGCAGATTGTTCCAATGGTTGCTTACTCAAGAACAAAAGAAACGTTATTCTGGATCAAATCTGCCAGTCGCTCGATAGTGGTGGATTGAAGAAAAGCATTAAAAGTGCACTTGTTTTTTCAGCAGCAACTGCTGGTGGAACTACTACAAAGGTATTTTTCTTATTTTGGAGAGGCTACACTTGCAGTTTATTCACATTGTTGTATATTTCTTCATAATACCAGAACTGAGCAGGATTAATTTTTGTGAAAATTATGGTCGAATATCACATGTACTTTATAAGACTTAAATTATACCTTGTGTTTATTCAAAGATGACCAATCATATGTTTTGATCTCTTCAAATCAGATTTGAAATGTATTTACTATTTAGTAGCCTCTTAACTAGTTAATATGATTTTTTTATCTAGGATTCTGTTCATTCTTCTGAAGATTGGAGCAAAAACACATCTCAGACTGGCACTCTGCTTGATGGTCTCCAGAATGCAACTAAGTCAAATGTTGGTTTGACATCTAGTGGATCAGTCAATGGACCAAATACTACCACATTCACAGAACGCTGTAGTTGCACCTTTGTGGATATTTTTATGTCAGAACAGTTTGCACAGCTATGCAGTCTACTTCTTGACAATTTTGAAGGCATAAAGACAGATAAACTCTTTGATTTGAATAACATAAACACAAGGATGGAGGAGAAAGCATATGAACAGTCGCCATTGCTATTTCAGTCTGATATTCAAGAGGTATTTTTCTTTGAAGTTACTTCAATCTACTTGTCGTTGGGTGTAATCATCTTGCCACGTTAGATGTATTTCTTTGGATGTGTACCTTGGTGAATGTATTTATGCACAATGTGTGGCTACTAAGAGAATACCATTGTCTGACATCTGGAATTATGAGATTGAGGAAGAAAATACTTCATATGTGTCGCATTTGTTTGAGCTTCAGTTCTCAATGTTGTACTTTCTTGTGTAGATTTGGGCGAAGCTCCAGAAGGTTGGCTGTGATATAACTGCTCTTGCAAAGTGCCTATCAGACAAAACTGTGGCTTCTTTCCATGAACAGGTAAATAAATTCCCTTGCAGATTGCCTTTCTGCGTTTCATCTCGCCTGATTGTCTTGATTTGTTTGATATCCTGCTATTTACGCAGCTGGAGTTGACATATAGATTTTTTAGTGTCCCCAGGTAAGCAACCCTGCTAACAGCATGTCTGAGGGTGCGAAACATGAGGTATTAGTTTCTTTTTCTTACACTTTCTTGAAGTTGGAAAAAGGGTTGGGGCTTTTAATCTTGAAGTTTATAGTTTCCCGTGCTACATCTTTTTTTCCCTGCAACTGAACCATGATAATGAAATTAATGGGTGCCCCCACACTTAATGCAATGTATTTGATTTAGTTTCTGTTGCTACAAAAATATGATCCATATAGTGATACTGCGCATTTTGCTGGCCGAAAAATGTAATCTTCTGGTATTACTAGTGTAGTTTCAATTATATGTATTTGATTCTTTAGGTTGAAGTCCTTGACAATAAATTTTAGCTTACTGAGGAGCTAATAACACACATACAAAAGTGATTAAAAAATTAGGCATCAATGGAAAATATATTTTGAAACTAATTTAGCTTCTTTCTCATCTTGGCAATTTAGGGGCCGGATATGACATTTCCTATGTTTGTTGACAGTTCCTTGTGCACACCAAACCAGAGCTGACGGAGACATGTGCTCTTGATGGAGCCCATACCTGCAGGCGTTGTAGGGAAAGGGCAGATGGAAAAACTGGTCTAGTCTGTGATTCATGCGAGGAGATGTATCATATCTCCTGTATTGAGCCTGCCATTACAGAAATCCCTAGTAGAAGTTGGTATTGTGCCAACTGTATAGCAAAGGGAATTGAATCCTCACATGAGAACTGCATAGCTTGTGAGAGGCTAAATGCCTTTGTGTCACCATGTGATGGCAGTGGTGGAGAAGATGAGCTTGGGAATGATGTAACAGCAGAAGAATTAGAGGGGAGTTCAAATGAGTTAGTTGCCAATGAAGAGTTTCAGCACTGCACAGTATGTAGAACTGAAGTTGGCAGTGATGAAGAATATAGAATTTGTGGCCATAACTTTTGTCCCCACAAGTTTTACCATGAGAAATGTTTAACAACTAAGCAGCTTATCTCGCATGGCCCTTGTTGGTATTGCCCTTCCTGTCTGTGCAGAGCTTGCTTAACTGATAAAGACGATGATAAGATTGTCCTATGTGATGGTTGTGATCATGGGTACCACATCTATTGCATGCAGCCACCACGCTTTACCATACCAAAAGGGAAATGGTTCTGCCAAAAATGCGATAGTGGAATCCAGCGTATCCAGAGAGCCCGGAGGACATATGAGCATATGCAAAACGCATCCAGAAAGAGAGCCTTGAATGGGAAACTGAAGTGTAGCGAGGCTTTGAACAAATCAGGTGGGGTGGATATGCTTCTAAATGCAGCCAAAACTCTGAATTACGAAGAGAATCTGGCTGCAATGGAGTTGGAAAGCTAATTGAGGTGACAAAGACGCCCTTTTAGGTGGAAAAATGAGGAAGTTTACGCTTGTACATTACTGCATCATTCGGACAAGACATTTTTGCGACAGGCTGACTTTTGACTTCAATCATGCCTTTTGTAGGGGATGGGATTCTGCTTTTGTTCCTCAAGGTAAATTCCCTCGCTAAATTGTGGACTGACAGTTGCTATGGAATCGATTTAGGTGTTGTAGTTTGTAGTAAATATTCTTTTACGAGGTCATGAATACTGAACGTTCTGTGGGAAATCGATCTGAAAGAATCGTTTCTGCCCCTGATTTTGATGCGGTTGGAGTTAATTCTTGTGAGATAGGTTTAACTGGATATCTCTTGTATTGAATGAGTTGTTGCAATTGTACTAAGCTTCACTGTATGTTGAAATATTGCTATGTTCTTGTTTAGTAGCCTAGACTAAGCCAAATGTTGTATTCTGTATTGTTATGAATTTTTCTCCTATATTAATATTGACGAGACTTGTAAGCTAATATTGGCTAAGTTGATTTTTGATGCTTCCTTCTTCAATTCAAGATAAATTTTGTAAGCTAATCAGAGAGGTGCATACATATTTTGTTATACTTGGGAGTATTCTACATATAAACTTATGGTATCTGGATTCAAGATTTTTGGCATGTTATTGTTGGAATTTAAGAGATTTTAGAAATTGAGTATTCTGTGTCCTTTCAATCCAAATCATTTTTTCACAATTTATTCTAAATTACTAAAAGTTAGAAGTCCCACTATCCAAACATACTCTTTCGGTTCCACAAAATTAATTAACTATTCTTTTTTTAGATGTTCCAATACATAACACTTTCTTAATTTGATTTATTTTTTAAAAATTACTAAAGTAATCTTATTTGTGTTTATGAACATAATTTATAAAGTAATAAATAAGGATAAAATAGAATAAATGCATATTGATTATATACGTTCCAATGAATATTAAATGTATTTCTTTGATAATATGTGAAAAGTAAAAGTTGACAATCCTGAGACAGGGAGAGTATTATTTAAGAATTAGCAAAGTCAGACAAGTCTCAGTATTCAACTTGTTTTTCTTTTTTGAGGTACATCAATGCTAGTATTCCACGGTTTGTTGCACAATGCATTTATATTCAATATTATATTGTACACAACATAAGTTTATTTAGAATAAATCAAAATAAAGTTTATTCAATATTTGAGAAAATCTGGTAGTGATAAACAACTTATGTTTTACAGACATGTGAAATACATATACATCATTAGCCTTCACTTTAAAAATATAATCACAAAAGTTTTGGCGCGTATGGACTGCAGCCAAAATACGAGGACATATAAAGTTGAAATCTTTTCGGGCTCACCTGTGAAATCTTTTTTGTCTCCATCAAACGATCTGCAAACTGCTCACAAATAGAAAAACACGCGCAAAGGGCGTGCTTGGCTTCTTCTAGACATCCCAGAATCTTTTCTTTTCTTTTCCTTTTTTTTTTTGGGGGGGGGGGGGGGGGGGGGCATTGGTTGGAA
>JAYDZE010227859.1:0-20268 GCA_034509125.1 Monilaria moniliformis
TGCCATCAAAAGCACTGGATGGATCTTTGTCCATGTCAGCCAGCTTTCGAAAGAAGAAACTATTGAAGAAATGGAACGTCCTCTCATCCACATTTTGTCTAGTTTTCAAATATCTGTCAAATGATAAGTCTGTAATGTGAGCAGAGTTTAACAGAAATGAGAAGTTATCAAAAACAATCAACAAACAATAAACAAATTATGACCTGAAAAGATCTAAGAACTATTTCTGCAAAGGGCTATGTACTTGGGGAAGGTGCAGAAGAAGAATATTTTTCTTCTCTTCATTCTTAGTCAACCTCAAGCTAATGTAGCAAAACTTTGTATCAATTATGATGTTATATACATCGGCAGGTCTAGTCATAACAAATTATTACCGAAATCCCATTCTTACTACATAACTACCAAATAAGAGAATACAAAATGATAAATTCCTCACATCTCCAAAGCAATGTAAAGTTTGAGGTGCAGGGGACTGCTAGAGAAAAAGAATTCTACATTTGTATACAAACTTACTTGATGTAGAAGTCTATGATTGTATCATTGACAAATGTATCTGGTAGTAGGAGATCTACGTCTCTCTTACTTATGGAAACAGCATCAGGGTCACCTTTTGGATAAATCACTTCTTCAAAAGGCCTTTCAAATCTGAGACATTTGAAAGTAGCTTTAGTTAAGATAGTAAATGAACATGTAGGAATTATAATTTGTTTGCGACAGTGTATCTTTTGCAGCATTCTCAAATTGCAGTATAATGGATGCTTCTTAAACATACATCATGTCATGCCAATAATAGCAGGGCTAAAACATCTCCTCATCAACTATTATAATACACGAGGGATGTTTTAAGAATATTGCCTCCTGGAGAAGAAGAGAGGTATGAAAGATTATTTATATCAAGAGAATTCTCATAGATAACTACCGTGCAAAATATAATAACTTATTCAGCTTAACAAAAGGTCATGATGGGAAACAAGTTGTCACCCACCTGACATTGCAAAAGATGCAAGTGACAGCCTTATTTAGTTGGGATTAAATTAGGAAAGTGGATCTACTCTCAATATGCTTTTGTATTAAACTGAAGAGTTGCAAACTTTTAGTGTCAGTATGTAAAATCTAAGTACAGTATCTGGTTGGTTCTCATGTAAGAACAAGCTGTTTTCACTCTTCCGATTCAATTACTTCATATCTTAAGCAACTGCTTCCTCAACTTAATGCTGAGAGGAACAAATGTGAAAAGACCGGCATCTATCATGTCACAGGAATGAGTAGGAATATCATACTTCCATATGCAATTTTATAGTTTACACATTTCCAGTTTGATCCCATATTACAAAAAGCAAATTTTATGAACTAATATTCATACACAAATGAGAAGTGAATTTTTTTTCAGAAATAAACAACATATATACGTAGCATAATATAATACAATTCAAAAATCTTGGTCACTCTAAACAACAAGGCATCTGACCAAACCACCAGTTGATTATATGACTCAATCAGTGGTCAGTGTTTAAACAATATATGTGGGTTAAGGAACTGATGACAAAATAATGACCAAAGAAGTCTGGAAACAATAATTTGGAAACAGGAGAACAGAAAGCATACAGTTTTAAGTCCTTGGAACAGATGATAGCAATCATAAAAGTACACAACTCAAGCAATCCCAGGCACCATTACACTCACTTGGGAAAGTAGCTTCTCGTGAGCACCCAATCTTCCCTTTCTCTGAAAGAAGAATCCACCCCAGTGCTTCAAAATAAACCAAGTAACAACAATGAACAACAATAAGATAATAGCATTTTAAGAAATGTGTCTGAACCTTAAAGATCTAAAAAGAGGTTCACTGAATTACCTTTGGTAAAAACTGTAACTGCTACAATTATTTATTTTTTATTCACATCAAATACAAAACAAAGAACCTAAAATCACATGAAAAAGAAGATGAAAGATCTAGAGATTTGAGCTAATGGCAATATTCATCCTACTTATCAAAGAAATTCATATAACTGTTGATGTTATAGTATTTGGAATATAACATAGATATGCAATACTTTTATAACGTTTTAAGCTTCAAAATGCTAATATCATTAGATATTTTCCAGGGAACTTTAGAAAGACATGAAGAAAACATGTTATGGAAACAATCCACCTCAAGATCAATCTAAGAAAATAGCTAGAAGTTTTGCAATGGGCTTGTTTGTCTTAGTATAACGAGAGCTATTGGTAGAAATGTAGATGAGGATCTCAATTAAAAATAAGTTTGGAGTTGAAAATAATGACTATTAAACAGAATATTGGCTAATAATGCATTTTTCACATGTGGAATTCCCACCAAAATGTGCAGACCAATATCATACTGACTGACTCTGTTTGCCTTCCTTAAAGCCCCCAGATTAGCGAGATCACATGAAAGAGTGCAAACTGCTTAATGATAAAAATTGAAGGCAATAAACTGCATCCATAGCACATGACATGATTTATTATTCAATTCTCAGACAATTCCAGCCTAAAGTATCACAAGAAAATTATGCCAGATCCTAAGCGCAAGGTTGAAAATCATTAACAAGAGGACATAATTTTATAAGTCATAACATATCTAATAATGGAGTACTAAGTCTACCTATTCCAAGTTACATTACTTTCTTTTAGATTCAATAATAACTATATCTTAGCATGTTAGACGAGTTTACCAGTAAAGAAATACATGCACCCGAAAGCTCCCCTCCAGTGAAAATGTCACAAAGAATCATATAAACCAAATGTTATATAACAATAGCCACTTAATCAAGAAACCTTGAAATATCAACTACAGCTCATAACACAAGCAATTTATTTACACAATCATGTGTGTGAACGGAAGGAAAGGAAATTCCTGACGTCTGTCATATACATAACTTTGAAAGTATACTTATAGTTAATATAGGTGCTTAAATACTCACTCGAGTATAACATTCCAAAGTGCCTTATATTTGTCATCCAGAGATTCAATTGCTTCACGTTTCTGGTACCAGTTAGGATCAACAACTGGAAATTTCAACTCTTGGACTCTTGATACAGCTGAGAGAGCAACAGATTTGAGATCCATCAGTAGCAGGAATGCAAGAATTCTCACAGAGATTATAATACTATGAATCAATAATACTCCCCTCGTCCACCATAAGTGTATTACTTTGGGTTCGGCACGGGCTATAATAAATGTGTGGTAAAAGTGTTTTGAGTGGAGAAAGGGGCTCATCATATGCGAGTGGAGGAAGGAACTAAAAAGGAAAGCGATACACTTCTAATGGACAGCCGAAAAAGGAAATTGTGATACACTTATGGTGGACGGACAGAGTAGTAAATAGCAATTAGACAAGAGACCAACTAATAATTCTTGAAGGAGATGACCAAGCAATTAGCACTTTTTCTACAGGGTACAGATGCCTCCATTTATCTTATCTACTGCAACTTCACTAAATATTACAGCTAGTCAGCTAGCGGACTGATTTAACCGTTAATAATCATTTAATGCTTGCACGTATGTCTTTACCAATGTTTTAAAAGACGATTGTGAGGCACACCTCGGTGCGGTTCGGCAGGATATAGTACACGAGGCTGCACCTCACCCAGTTGGGACTGGACACACGCCTCGACGCCGGTGAGGCATACCGAGGCGGTGCGAGGACTGCATGCATGTTTTTGGTCTTTGACCTAACTTTATGGGCTTATGTTATTGGGTGACTTGGTTAATCTTTAACTAACAGATTAAATAAATAGTTACATACTTAAAAACCTAGAAAGTCAGATGCATTATATGATTAAAAACCTAGAAAGTCAGACGCATTATATAGGAGGAAGAGGAAGGCGAAGTGTTCAGACGAACCTTACATTGGTTGATGAGGATGAAGAAGATGAATACGAACATTATGAGGATGATGGAGATGAGGATGATGATTCAAGCTTCTTGGACTTATGAATATTTGGTTATAATTATGTCTAATATTTATCACTCTTAGACTTGAAGTTAAGATTTTAAAGACTTATTGCATATCATAAGTAACTTATGGTTTTATGGGTCTTGATATATTTGTTATGTTTATATGTGTTTTATTATATTAGTAACTATTTTATGTTTAATGGAGATGGGGATGAGGATGATGATTCAAGCTTCTTGGACTTATGAATATTTGATTATATTTATGTCTAATATTTATCACTCTTAGACTTGAAGTTAAGATTTTAAAGACTTATTGCGCATCATAAGTAACTTATGGTTTTATGCGTCTTGATATATTTGTTATGTTTATATGTCTTTTATTATATTAGTAATTATTTTATGTTGTTTTCTTGATTTACGCCTTGGTCCGCCTTGAGGCTTACGCCTTGTGAGGCGGTAGAAATTGTACCACTTCGTGAAACGGGCTTTAAAACATTGGTCTTTACAGTTCATTCTGTCACTTGCCTGGTCTGGCCTCCTACTGATATGATCATTATGGTATATTACAAGCCTTTAGAGCTCATTTTGACCCATACTCAGTCCAGTAAACTCATTCATACTATAAGATACATCTCAAAAACCATGCTTCAGATAAAAGATAATCCAGCATATGCTTTTGTACTGCTAGGGAAAAGCAAAAATTATACATACAATGAACAACTATCTATTGTTACCCGAAGGGTATATACAGTCTGAAGAACAAACCAGATTTTCCTAAGTCTCTTCTGGTGTGTATTTAGCATTTCTATATTCTTCCTCTTTTCTACATCGATTTAGTGTTTTTTTTTGGTTCCCCGATTATCCTTCTTTCTTCACAAGTCACTTTAAATCAGTTTACATGCCACATTGATCTATAAGGATCAAAACTCAGTTAAGGATAATCTAATCTTATAATTTAGGCAGAATTAAAACATCACCTATTACGACCCTTGTCATCTTAAGAGGATAAATTCAATGGGACTTTCTCTTCTAAGCATATAAGAGACCATTCTCCTCAGCTCGATGTGTTACGTTATTGATGTTTTCCCTGGAGTTGTTAGATCCCTTGATTTTTGAGAGAAAGGAAGGGGATGTTTGAAGCAGGCCCAAACTCCCAATAAGTATGCAAATCAACTTTCAAATAAACTCGTATAAAAGTATAATTTAGCCCAACACTGAAATAAGTTTTTGACTTTTCACAGTTGGAGCTCTAGTCATAGGACCAAATTCTCATAAAAAGACTGAAAAAAATTTACTCCAATATGATAACATTAGTACACTTGAAACAATTTATTATGAAGCAAGGTAATGCACCTAGCTATGGATGCTCAACAGTCATATGTAAATCAGAAAATTAGCAATGGTAATTACATTATAATTTGCAGCCGTGTTTAAAACAAACCTTGCGTCTTCAAGTAAAATTTGATGCTCATTAAAACAAAAACTTGAAACTTTAAACTAAACAAAGCCAAACTTCTTGGCTGCCGTATCATACAACGTGAGTTAAAAAAACATAACATATTCAGCTTAATAAATAATGTACTGTCAGCATCATACTGGATATCTCATAAAACTGCCCAGTAATTTCGTAATACGAGCACAGCAGTAAAAGTAAACAGAGTCAACCAACCTGAAGCATTGTGGATAGCATCAAATTCGACTTGTGCTGCATTTTTTGAAATGAAATATATATGGATTGTACCAGCTTCAGTCTGAATAAAGGTCATTTTTTATGTCAATTTCAGCTTTGTATTATATTATATGAAGAGCATAAAAATAAATCTACCAGCATACTTTACTTACCTGAGCACTCCACTGAGACTCTATTTTGACAATATCTTCAATTTCCATATGAATATGATAATCTCCATGGATGGTTATGCTTCTAGCTTCAACATAACTTCTAGAGAAGCTTACCACAGAATCCATATATTGTGTACCCCGGTAATCCAGATAATCAGCATAGAAATCAATTACCTCTCTCTCACCATCCTGCCAAATAGAAAGAGTAGTACTTGAGCAAGCTGACAAGCTCAATTTCGATGTAAGAGTGATTTAATTGTGTTGAGCTGCACTCAATCAGTCACAATGATCCATGTACTAAGAATATGGTAGATAGGACTAAATGAAACATCATTACATACAAGGCATCGCATTAGCAGCAGCACCTAAAAAAAACTTAATGGAACTACTCTTTTTTTATAGGAAACAAAATCTATTAGAATTTTAACAACGTGAAGAGTAGTCAATTAGAATTGGTGATAATGTTCTAGTCAATCATATGATTCCAATCTCGACCTACATCTGGATTTTATATATTTTTCTTAAAAAGGCCTTGAATAATTTATGATATATCACCCTCTAAGAAACTCTAACCTTAACCTTATCCCAAACCTCCTCTAAGGGTTCCTTAATCCTAAAAAATTCACCCAATTCCTTTAACACTCTATGCCATAAACTAAGGGAAAAGGAGCAACGTGAAAAGGCTCAAACATTTCTAGGCATAGGAACCCCCCAATAAAATCAGAAAAAGGAAAAAAAGGGAGGAATCCATAGGAAAAAAAATGATTTGAAAAGGGATTTTCACGAGAACCTTCCAGTCCAGTTGTATCCAAAACCCACCTCCTAACATCATCATGAACCTCTATAGAATGAACTCCTTCCAATTGCCCTAGAAAAGAAACTCAATTTTTGCAGTTCAGTGTCTGTAAGTTATGAAACAAGTGGAAGTCCCAGGAAATGAGAGAGAAGACAACTACAAATCTACGAGACAAAGGAATAATAGTATATCATGGTGGTGAGAAGGGTGTAACATGGTATGCTATGAATATTTCGGAAGCAAACATTTTTTTTTCTAGAACTTTGGCATTTGATGTTTGTTCTAGCCCCACAACATTATAAGTTGGATCGTTCGAGTAAAAAAAGAAAAAATTGTAAACCATAAAAGAATAAAAAAATTAGTAAGAAAGTTAAAGATGAACATCCGATTGAAAATGGAAATATTATATAAAACTAGAATCAAGAACTCTTATACAACATGAGAGGGATGAAGAGGAAGCACAGAACACCTAGAAACAAATGGTTTGATGGAAATCTAAACTCTACTTCATAATTCAAAAGTTAAATAAATGAAAAGCTAAAGC
Organism: Monilaria moniliformis; assembly: GCA_034509125.1. NCBI lineage: Eukaryota > Viridiplantae > Streptophyta > Magnoliopsida > Caryophyllales > Aizoaceae > Monilaria > Monilaria moniliformis. Next base: position 7,099 of record JAYDZE010227859.1, read on the forward strand.
CATTTGTCAGCTCGTATTTTTGTTCATAAATGGCAGAACAGGTCAATCCCTAAATTTCAATCCACAAGGGGAAAAAAGAGAAAAAAAAAAAAGCAATAAACATAGGTTTCAGCATTAAAGGCTTCCAAGTCACTACTTATGAAGCTACCATTATGAAGTAGTTTACTTTCTACTTTCTTGACAAAATAAAGGGAGTTTAATCAATCTACTAGTTAAATATTTTTCTTTAGCGAGTTTATTACACAAGTTCATAAAAGGGCAGGAAGCTATACAAGAAAAAAGATTACGGAATAGATAAATTGTCATTGCAAACAACAAATACATCTAATGTGGCAACAACCGTGTTGATTTTCCAAAAAAAATCTTTTTATAAGAGTTTAGCAGCTTACTGGCAACCAGAAGTAGATATTCACCTATTGTCCATTACCCAGGAATAATATAGGTATGAAAGAATACGCAGGTGGGTCTGTACTGTACAATGCTTACCAAATCCCCACCATCGAAACAGTTATCAGATGATGGTCCATCAGAAGAAGCTGATGCAATTGAACAAAGATGATAAGTAAAGGTTCTGCTTCCACAAGATCTCATATTTAAAAAAACTGCGTCCTTTCTAAAACAAAAGCAAAAGGAAAGAGTGAGTAAAGCAAGAATATAAACAAGATTTGCTGAGTCGGACCATTATTATTTGAAATATCAGATGGCGATCTTTCATTCATGCTGTTAATGGCATCTGAGACCAAGCAAACTGAAGTAACCTGCACATTATTTGGAAAGAAATAACGTGGAGTCAGGAGGCACTTTTAGGTCCAAGGCATAGCGAATAAATAGCTAAAACTTCGGTACATTGCATGAAGACAATGGAAATGAATTATTTGAATGATCCTCCAGCCGCGGAGTGGCACCAGGGCTTGAACCATATTCCAAATTGGAAAAGATAATTCTGGATTCAACTTCTTTAATTTCGGCAGCTTGTCCAAGGCTAACAAAATCATTTTGTAGAACCAGGCTTAGTTCAGGCATCTTCTTATCATAATTTTCAGCTGCAATAATAGGACAACATCCGTCAGCATAATGGACGCAACCAATCATGACAGTGTTTGCACACCCATATCATTCAATCGAATTCTCCTAGTCCTAAGGCTGGATTTAAGTTACGGAAACCATAATAGATAACACGTAAATGCTTATTATGAAAGTTGAAAAAAGTGATAAATGAACAACGCACAGAATATTTCATTGAAAGAATAAAATACTGAAACCTGGGAACACAAAGGGTGAGAAATAGCTAAGTGGCTCAAAATCATAACATAAATCTAACGAAAACCACAGACTAATAGGATGAAACTACACAGATCTTCACATAAGTTACAAGAACCAGCAAGCCCAATAGCTGTGTGGAGGTGAGCTTAATATATGTTACACATAAGGGACTCCCCAAGAGCAGAGTATAGACAGAAAATCTGACAGAAAACTCAAATATCAAAGAAAAAAAAAAGTAAAAAGATATCACCAAGAATCATTCAGCACTTGGGTTTCTGTGTCATAATCACTCTCTCCACAGCTTACATATTGAGAATTGCATCTCATAATTTAACAAGGAAAGAAAAGAATATGTTGTTGGCTGGTGAACCACATGTTCATCGGTTAACATTTCAAAATTATAATCCTAAATCCAAATATACATTATCTGAGTGTCAAATATTTTTGACATTTGATTCAGTTAAATATGAAATTGAATAATACAAATGCAGCTATATGTGCTTTAAGAACATAGAAACTAGAAAATATATATTTAAATTGCAGGAAACAAAACATAAGTTCAAATGATCCATTCAAGCACGACAAAAAATAATAAACAAATGCTTGCACAAATTATCAAATAACAGTCTAAATAGACCATCAATTTATGGAAAGAGGTGATAAGACTATAATGCAAGGAATAGGTTGACTTCAAAATCATATTGGATGCTGGTTTACTCCAGGTAAACTAAAGCAACATAGGCATGATAAAAAATATTACACTGTTAGGATGCATGCATGGGGACATTATAAAAGAAAGAAAACCAATCTCTCTTATTTTAGCAGGGCGTTTTGATTTTATGGCTTTGATCATACATAGCAAATTGAGTACTATCATTTAAACAAGACTCCTTTCTACATTATTTTGAATTCTATAATTCTATTGAAGTATAATTCTTCCAAGTGGAAGGTTCATCATCCACACTCATGACAGAGGGCCATAGTAGTCGATGGTATCTTACCATTAAGCGCCTGAGGACACCCAAACTCGGGGGCAATCTTTCTGACAGTCATTTCAGTCAGCTCATCTTCTTCTTTGAAGTCAAACACGTCGAAAGATTTCGTTGGAGTCTTCATTCCTTTTGACTATGTCAAGATCTCATGTCTACAGATCAAGAATTCACTGTGTCAGACACAAGGGTTTTTCACCATTTACAATATTGGAGATGAGTAGGTTTTAGAAGAGAGAAAGGAGCTCAACAAGGAGATCCAGAAATTTCAGAGCAAAGCATGGTCATGGGACAGAGGCTGCACTTTGGCGTCAGTAGTAACCTCATCCAACTAAATTATGGATTTCCAGTATCCACCGCCAACTTTCAGATTTTCTTAAGTAATAAGTAATGACCTCCTAAGTAAATATATAAGAATCCTATACAGGTATTGAAAACATATTATGCTGATGTTGGAGACCTTCCGTAGTCATCCCCATATATTTTCAGAATTGACACTTCCTAGTGATCTCTAAATGCACCTTATAGATTTTATCCATGTTTTATGAGGTCGCAATAGATTCCGCCATTAACAACCAAAAGAAGTACGAAAGCTATTTGAGCTAATATCCATCAACGCAATTAGAAATATATTTCATAAAATAGTAACAGTAGCTATAATACGATGCTGAAGCTCCACCAATTAACAAGGGGCGAAAAAGACCAAAAAAGCTGACAAATTCGAAAGTACATAACAATTCAAAAGGCTAGTCACTGAAACAACACAGATTCTAACATAATTCACTAGAACCAGAATACCCTAGTTGGCGTGAAGGTGCGTAACTGTATTAGAGCGGGAGCGGGATAGGTTTGGATCATTGACCCCCAAAGTTGAGTAGGGGCAGTAAGGCGTGTCCAATTTGAGAAATATAAAGAGGAAGTACCTTGAGGAAGCGGCGAGGGGTGGGCGGCGGCCGTTCTCGGAGCCGGTAGGGTTTGGCCGACGGCGATCTCTGGTTTTCGAAATTGAGTTTCGCGGAGAGGGAGATGAGAAGTGGCGACACTTTCTTTGTTTCCCGTCGGAAATTAATTTCTTCCTCTCTCTCTCATGTTTGGTGCAGGAAATAGCAATTACTTTTACCGGACCAACACCTCACTCACAAAAGTCAATATCACAAACACAAAAGGTTTCGTATCATTCCATTTTTATTTATTTTTTTATGTGTTCGATGGATAATTTTGCAGATTAACTGAAATGAATTGAGTTGGTGAATTTGTGTAAAAGTTACTTGATTTTAGGGGTGAGCAAAATACCCGAAATCCGAATATCCGAATCGAACCAAATCGAAATTTAATATTGGGTTCGGTTTTTTTCGGATTTCGGTTCGGTTCGGTTCGGTTTTGATTTTTCACAAATTTCGGTTTTTCGGTTCGGTTCGGTTCGAGTATAATATAAACCGAAAAAGCAGAAAAACCGAATTTATATTTAATATTATATATATATATATATATATCAATAATATAATAATAACTAAATATATGTACATATATATATTTTTTTTATATGCATATATTTATATTGTTACATAAATATTATATGTATATGTATTTCATATACATACATACATTTATATTCAAGCATTTCATGAAACAGTTAAGCTGCATCCATATAGATTTAGATATCACACAAATAAAGAAAAAAGGATATAGATTGTGAACCGATGTTACTGAGAATAGCGACTGCAACAAATAATTTTTCGACAAGAAGAAAATAGGGGCTTTCGAGAATCTAAAAATAAAAAAGAGTTTTTAATATCGAGAATATCGCTTATATCAAGTATTTTCCCGAGGCACGGAACCTTCTGAGGTATACAAAAAAGTTTGCTAAAAGGAATTAATTGCTGAAGATAAAATAAAAATGGAAAAACCAACAGAAGAATCTGCTACAAGAAGATAAGATCATCCTCATAAATCTGCATAGAAATTCTTCCCTCGATTCCTAGTGACGATGAAAGACAGCCTTCAAGGTTTTTATACATCGTACCTAAACGCAAAAAAAATGTGGCTACAGAATATGTTCATCCCTCCAAACAATTTACAGCCACAATCATATGAATCATTATCCATATTATAAATGACGTCCCACTTAATCCCAACATTGTCGATAACTTTGTACTTTTCAATTCCCTCTGACGACATCTCTGACATACGATAATCATAGCATGCTTCATTTATTTTTGTCTGTACCTCTTTGAACTTACTATCTGTGAAAATAGTAGCAGCATGTTTTTCAAAAGGCAATTCTATTGCCAATATGGGTACAATTCTGCAATCGAGATAATCAAGTTTTGCACTGCATTCCTCTGTGCCTGCAACACATGGTTAAAATTCATAATGAATTCCATAAAGTTGCAACGAGGCTTCAGGTACCGTTTGCAGAAGCAATTCTCAGACTCAGATACTGAAGTAGTCTTTAGCATTGATCCCATAGGAAAATCTCTAAAATAAGCTGAAACCCAGAAAGATCTCAAACCATACATTGTTTTAAACCACTCTTTATCGATCAAAGCATAGTGTTCCATTATCTTGTTCCAATTACTTTCAAAATCAATAGGCTCATCCAAATCTGACCATACACAAGACTTTCTTTCTTGAACTCTTCATTAGCGAGCAAATACTTAGGGACTCTGTCTACAATTTTCAACATTATATGCCACATGCACCATCAATGTCTAGTTCCACAAGCACACACTCGATTGCAACTTTCAACCCCAAATCTTGATCAGTTATGATCAATTTTGGAGCTAGACCCATACATGTGACAAATTTGCTGAATACCCAAGAAAAGGAATCAGCGTCCTCCTTAGATATTAAACATGCAACAAACGTTACAAGCCTACCATGATTGTCTTTATCAGTAAATGGTGCAAAGATCATGTAGTATCTGTTCCAATAAAAAAATGTAAAATAAACAGTGTATACGCAGATAATAAATGCTAACGTTATTTACTAAGAATAGCAGCACAATGTATTACGAAAATCAATATTCTGTGTAACGAATTTCATCATATCCGGTAAACAGAGCCAAAATCATGCGGTGTGTGTTTCCAAGATCATCACATTGATAACTGAAACTCATCATGCAAAATGTCATATATCATCACAAATTTTAATTTTTCTCGTCGTGATAACGCATCATGATAATAAAATACGTAAAATATCATTGCATATAATGTTGCATATCATTATAATTATTACAAGAATGCATTATGTCAAATAAATCATTCAAAATGTTAATAAATTTGAAATAATAAAATAAACAATGTATATGACAATAATACATGCTAACGTTGTTTACTATGAATATCATCACAATGCATCACGAAAATCAATATTGTGTATAACGAATGTCATAATATCCGGTAAACAGTGCCAAAATTATTCGGTGTATGTTTCCAAGATCATCACGTTTTGATAACAGAAAATAATCATTCAGAATATCATATATCACCACAAATTTTAATTGTTCTCGTCGTCATTACGCATCATGAAAATAAAATGCGTAAAATATCATTGCGTATATTGTTTCATATCATTACAATTATTACAACAATACATTATGTCAAAAAAATCATTCAAATTGTTAATAAATCCGAAATACTTGGCACCTAATGGAGACATACTTGTTTGTGCTGTAAGTTGCATCAAATGCAACAACATCCCCAAACATATGATAATTTCTCTTACATGCTGTGTCGCACCAAAATATCTGCTTTAACTTATCTTCTCCATCTAATTCAAATTCATAGCTAAACCTAGGACATGTTTCCTTCTTCTTCCGCATTTCATCCAACAACATTTATGCGTCAGATTCTTCTGTGTATGCTTTCAGATCACGTGAATAATTTCTAACTTCAATTACAGTATACCCTACACCGTCATACCCCCCTCATGATCTCATTCAATAGCTTATACGTAAGTGTCAGTCCAATATTCGCCTTCCAACAATCCATAATGAACTTCTGATGCACAATATCAATATTCCGATTAGCAGACATGAATCCCTTATGCTTATCCTCAATCATAAGATGATTGTGCTCCTCGACAGATTTATGAATAACGTACAAACCCTGCATATTCTCGGCCACGTACTTGATTGATATTCGAGTTTTTTATTCACACCTCTTGGATAATCGCCTCCTTTTATTGACAAAGCCATCACGTGCAATACTAGAGTCTGAATCATCCGCCCTTTTTTTCCCTCCTTACTGCAAACCACATAGCCAAGTCACGACACCACCGTAATCTTTGTACCATTTTTTCACGTGTCAAAGCCACAATCTGATGCATAATTACGAAAAAAAACACATTGCCTCCTCTATTGTGCTGAAACTTCTGCCCACTACTGGGTTCAGTTCCGGATTGCAATCTGGAATATAAGTAACTACAAAACAAATCTCAATATGAATTCAAGATATCGAATAAGAAAACTTCCAGTAGAAAATCATTGATTGAATTCGACAAATATATATTAGTAGAAAATATTAAAAAAAATTATGCGAACAATCATAATGTGTTATCATTATATAACATACATAGAATCATTATATAGTGTCGCACATATCATCGTTACACTAAACAAGGGAATCCATAATATATACATAAATGTTACCTTCATAACTTCTGTGATATTCTATATCAGAAATTTGTTCAAATTCTCTGATGAACGAAGAAAAATTGTGGAGACTAATCTAAATAATTTTGCAGATATGACGAATTATAAAGATAAAACAAAATCTTTACAAAATTTACCAAAAATAAAAATTCCAAATCAATGCACAGTTTCATTAATTATCAGTTACATATATAACCGCCTCATTAATTTTAATATCACATCCCATAAAAATAGGGGTATTATAATAGGCCGAATTTTGAGTAGACATAAAACCCTTTTGATTAAAAATAAATAAATATAAATGTCACGTATCATTATTTCATCCTTTAGATCTTCGAAATCAACGGTTTTCATTCAGTCTATATTCTGCAATAAGAAATGGTTCTGTTTTGAATACACCTCTCTCTCTCTCTCTCTATATATATATATATATATATATAATATTCTGCAATAAGAAATGGTTCTGTTTTGAATACACCTCTCTCTCTCTCTCTCTCTCTCTATATATATATATATATATATATATATATATATATATATTTGCTACAATATTCCGATCCGATCAGTGGTCTGACCGATCCAACCGATTGAACCATGAACCAATAGCTTCACCGGTTCGCTCACCGGTCCGGTTTTTAAAACATTGGAAATATGACTCTGTGTAGCATAAACATTTGATATCATTATAAAGCATAATTCTCCATACACAACAATTTCGTTTGAGAAGTGAGAACCCACATACGACTTACTTTACTTGATTATGTATAACATGCTAATGTTTGTTTTTCAAATATTCGATTAAAATGAATAAATTATTAATAGTATATATAAATGTTGTAATTAATGTTGTCAAAGAAACACTACAAATATGCCAAGGTGCTATAGATAGAATTCCAATTTGGTGCGAGTTTGGCACCAAAATTCAAATAATTTATAATTAATAAGATGCGCACTTGCACAACAATTTGGTGCAGCATTTTACCATTCCTACCTTTTGCTACCTATATTGCACGGAATAAACTTACCCTGAGGTGCACATCCCCTTCGCCGCCGCCAACGCCAATGAACTCGCAGATGAGCTTGTCCCCTATTCCCGACAAATTCGCTCTGCAGAGGGCTTTCCACCCTCCACAATAGTTCACTCTACCATCCTTCCACGACGTGCGCTTCGTCTCGAACCTCCTCCCTTCAGGATCCACAAGCAACATCGTCTCTGGTAGTTCGATCTTGTGGGACCTGATCACATCCGTTGGGATGTACTGTCGAGACAGCCAAAACAAAAACATAAAGCAAAATATATAGGGCGATGTATAAATCAACGTATATTAGGTCAGCTTACCATCTCATTCACTCTCTTTTCCCTCACATCCGTCACGAAGTAAGGGTTCGTGGGCGGCCGAACCCCCCCGGATTTGAAAATCTCCGCACCGTAGAAATCCTGCTTCTTCTTCCTCTTTCCACGCTTGCTAGCACCAGCCCCCCCAGCTAGTGCAATCACAAATGACATATGCACACCCAGTCACTTAACTAAAGATCGACATGGTAGTAAATCGTAAGGAATACAAAGTAGAACTCACCATCCACCACCTTCTCCTCATCTCGTTTTTCGGGAGACTTCTCATCAACGTCGTCACCAGCCTCAACATCCTCAGTCTTCACTTCCGTTTTCACTTCTGCCCATTTCATGGTCTTAACATCAAGATGCTCGATTCCTTCATCTTTACGACTGGAGGGACCGAGAACTTTGAAATCGAGCACACCTTGAGAAGAGGATTCGTAGAATAACACATGACCCCTTTCAATCATGTTATCTTCTACAAATTTCACCCAACCATCTGTGAAATACCAACCATCACTAAATTTTTCTATTTTGAGGTGCCACATATTGTTATTACAGTCGCGCAGGGCCATATCTTGCGGCTCAGTTCCTTGAATTGAGTCGGCAAAGATCGAGGGAACAATCTGGAAACACGTGAAATTAGATAAACACAGATAATAACGTCTTCAAACATCATATATTCATAGATAGCTAAAACTATAATCAGCAAGCAGAGAAGTATTTTGAGTTCATCTATGCCTGTGCATCTTTGTGCAAACCTAAATAATCAGAATGCAATGAAATAGAGCGAACAGAGAATGAGGGATTTATCTAAATATATGCGAAGTTCGATTAGCACAGATCAGAAAAAGAAGCCTCTACATATAAAAACTTGAATTTTTGTATTCTCTCATATAAACACTTTCAGCAAGCAGAAAGGTATTTGCATCTTTGTGCAAACCAGAAAAATCAGAATAAAGCAAATAAGGATTGAGTGAACTATCTGTAAATGTACGCTGTTAGAGTACAATATAGAAGAAACATATGCCTCTACACATGAAATTGAAATTTATTGTACTTTTCCAAAAAATAATTAAAAGCCAAAAATTATAATCAGAAAGCAGAATAGTATTTTCAACTACTTTCTGCCACACACATCTTTGTTCGAACCAAAAATATAAATAGAGAGAGGGAACTAAATTAGATTAACATGTAAAGAAACAGAAGCCGCTATAAATAAAATTAATTTTTTTGTATTGTCCCATATAAACACTTACAACACCAAAATTCATACAAAACAAAAATTGAAATTAGCAAGTAGAAAAGTATTCTAAGTAATTCAATGCATCGTGCATCATTGTATGAACCAAAGAAATATGAGTTTCTTTAGACAATAATTGGAAGGAGAGAGAGAGAGAGAGAGAGAGAGAGAAGGAAATACACTCATCTATCAAAAGCTCTCATATCTACCTGAATACTGAAGTAATTCTAACAAAGAATTGATTTTGCCTACCAAAATGGCAGTTAGATTTTTAGTATCTGTAAAAATTTATTATAACAATCTACACGCTATTCCGCCAAAAGAGATAATTTGTTATAAATCTAGAGAAGCATCTGAAAAATACAATCATGTTAGGCAACAAAGTACATGAATTTGTTATTATATCATTATTATTTATCATTTCAAGAACTATCATATAGTGTGCATATCGATAATTAACATTACAGAACACAATAAATTTACTTTTAGAAAGAAAAAAATTAGCGTGATATTTAGTGGAAACTATTGGTGTTCAGAACACTTTTGGTGCAGAAGTTTGCACTATTTTGGTGCAGAAACTGCACCAAAATAGTTCAACCCATTGAAGTTAGTCTAATGTTACATTACAAGAATTCTTTTTACTATTAATGTCAGCAACTTTTCCATACTCATCATTTACTTCTTATCTTCATCAAATTTCATTAAAAATCACATGTAGTAGCTTAAGTTTAAAAAAAAAGGTTGTAATCCATGCTTTCTATAGATCGTTTTTCTTCTTCTTTACTTTTACCATTGATTGCATTGTTTTATTTAGAAGTTTTTCAATTCTCAATGCATGTCCCTTGAAGTAAAATCTTTGCATTTATACTCATAATTTATTCATCACATTAAATATGTTTAAGTTTTATACATTGCTCATTTTAATTTGTTTCTTAATTGCATTTATCAATTATAATTTTGTTTTATTGTTGAGTGAATTATTGGAACATACAATATATATAGTCACATTCTAGAATTGCAAACCCCCCCCCCCCCACACGAAACAAAATTGATGGGTCTGCCACTAAACGGATTACAACATCTCAAGCCCGCTCGAAATGTCTCATTTCTTTTGAGCACGAGTATTAAGAAAAAAAAGATTAGAGTATAAAGTGTATTGACCCACATGTACTTAGAGAGAGAGAGAGAGAAGTGATTGACAGGACAATTGGATTGTTGGTGTAATAAGGCCAATTAATTACACAACTAAAATCCCCTATTATTTCCTAAAACGAAAGGAAACACTCGAAATGGGACAACTCAAAAAGGAAAGTGAAACACTTTGAATAGGACGGAGGGAGTACTTACTTAAGTAAATTCCTACAAAAGGTTAGGGTCACGCACAACTATCCAACTCACAAAACCAATCTCCTTTAGTAGAACAAAATCTAATAATACAAATTAACAAAACAATTATACACTTAAATAATACTAAATATGACAGATTAAACGAAAAGATTAGTGTAAATTATAAAAAAAAATTAAGCAACAAAAGAAAAGAGCGATCCGCTTCGAAATGGATATAAATGGAGAATGCTAAAATGGTAGAAAACAAAAGATAAAACAAAAGGAATGAGCACACTACATTAGGTAATGGGCGTCTGAAAACGTTTCCTGCACCCCCACGTGTCGCCATCTACAATCGACCACTTCACCAAATTATAGCAAAGCCAAAAGTACACTTATAAAAGGAAGATTTTGGTTGGAAGATGGAAAGAAAGATAAGAAACTGAGAGACCTTTTATAGGTCCGAAAAAAGAAGTATTTCGGGTATGCGTTCGATGTGGTAGAAAGACTATCCACTTCAGACTCGATGTGGGATAAAAAAAAAGGGAACACGGTAGAAAAAGATTGCATCTTCTCCCATGAAAGTCGACATTAAAAAAGATGACTATTCTCCGATAATAATTAGGTTTCAGTTAGAACACACAATAACTATCAAAGATAACATGCATTTGCTAAGACAATCTCCTCTAATTTAACTAAGCTCTAACACCATTCCACTTGCATTCTATGAAACCATTCTCCTTTTCTCATAGAATTTACTACGCCTATATCTTTACTCTTGAAATCAGCAACCTTGTACATGTTTTCTAGTTTGTACCTCATCAGACCTATAGTTTCTTTCCGTAGCATACTTGTGCAGTCTGATTAGAGTTGGACTTTCCTTGACACCCATCTATCCATAACTCAAAGTTGATGCATGTAAACAACTATGGCCTCAAACTAAGGCCTCTTTATGTCCTCATTATTACCTAAGTGAATACACATATAGACATATAATTAAAACATATTATTATGTTTCAAGATTTTGTAGTAAAATGAATGAGTCTTATTGCCATGCTTTTCAACTACTTCCATATTTCATCATTGTTTCACTTTGGGACAAATGCTACATGGGTTGATGCTCACTCCCTCTAAGCTCATACCTAATTGGTGCAACAACAAAAAAGTCTTATTTGAATCAAACTTGGTGAAAATTCTAAAATATAACACAATAAATTACTTTTAGAATGAATTATATTAGTATGACATTCAATATTGGAGTTTAGAACACTTTTAGTGCAGAAGTTTGCACTATTTGGTGCAAAAACTGCACCAAAAATAGTGCAAACCATTGAAGTTACTCTAGTGTTACATTCCAAGCATTGTTTATTCCTATTAATGTCAGAATCTTTTCTATACTCATCATTTATTCTTATCTTTATCAAATTACATGAAATCAGATATAGTAACTTTAAGTTTAAGAAAAGTTGTATTATGCTTATTATAGACCTTTTTTCTTCTTCTTCTTTACTTTTACCATTGGCTGTGTCGTTTTATTTAGAATTTTTTCCAATCTTAATGCATGTCCCTTAAAGTTATATTTGCTTCCACTCATAATTTATTCATCACATTAAATACGTTAAGTTTTATAGACTGCACCTCTTAATTTGTTTCTAAATTTTATTTTATTGTTGAGTCAGTTGTTGGAACACACAATATATATATTGTCAGATTGTAGTAAATTGCCCCCCCCCCCCAAACCAAATGTTTGGGTCCACCACTAAATGGACTTACACCATCTCAAGTATAGTACTTAAGTAAATTCCTATAAAAGGTTGGGTCGCGCATGATTAGGGGTGCTTATTCGGTCAGTTCGGTTAATAACCGAACCGAATTGTCGGTTAACCGACTAATTTTTAAAAAAAATCAATAACCGGAACCGAAACCGATTAAGGTTCGGTTATCGGTTAGTCGGTTAACCGATATAACCGAAATAAAAAAAAATTAAACTAATTTTAATTATTAACATGGACAATTTACGTCCATAAGCCAAAATAATACTAAAATAAGGCCCAATGCAATGGCAAAAGGGCCCATATTTTTTATAGAAGAAGTCATATGAGGCATACTCTTTTATAAGAGTCACATGTAGGTGGGAATTCCTTTCCCACCGATGTGGGATAGGGAATGTGGGTGAGAGAAAAGGGAAGGCGAGGGAAGGGTGAGGCAGGCGCGGGCACGCGCACGCGGGCGGGCGGGGCGAGAGAGCACGCGACAGAGGCAGAGAGAAAATGGCCGAAAATAGAGCTGGCCAGGAATCGATCCTGGGACCTCAGGCTCAATCCGCGCGCGCTCAACCACTAGGCTACATGCCTATTGT